>JAHDVE020000621.1:0-117128 GCA_022606495.2 Halesus radiatus
CTTTTTGTCATATAGTGACAGGTGAGGGCGTTTTCCCGCTGACCCCATTAGAAAGTGGTTGGGGGTCAAGGGCTCCTCGTCTCTCGGATCAACCGAGACGTGGGTCAGGGGCCGGTTGTTGACTACGAACTCGGCTTCTGCAAGCGCCGTAAGAAGTGTCTCCTCTCTCGGGGCTCTTTCTTTCAGTGTAGCTCCTAGGGCTCGCTTCACTGAACGTACTAGCCTTTCCCAGGCTCCCCCCATGTGGGGACTCAGAGGTGGGGTAAAGCGCCACTCGATACCCTGTATGGCTAGGGTATCCTGCATCCTTGCGTCTTGGCTGAGCGACTCCACGGCATCTCGGATTTCATTGTTTGCTCCATGAAAGTTGGTCCCGTTGTCGGAGTACATCACTGCTGGTTGTCCTCGGCGGGCCGCCATCCGTTGCAGGGCCATGATGGCCGAGTCAGCACTCAGCGACGCAGCCAGTTCTAGGTGTATGGCGCGAGTGGAGAGGCATGTAAATATGGCCCCGTAGCGCTTTTCTCGGCGTCTGCCAATCGTGACCTCCATAGGGCCGAAGTAGTCCAGTCCGCAGTGTGTGTGAACGGGCGGACATGGTGCGTCAGGCGAGCTTCTGGGAGCGCTCCCATAATGGGTGGGACGGGCTTGCTCTTCCGCATTCGGCACGTTGGGCAGTTGTGGGCGATCTTTCTGCTAGTGGTACGTAGCCGCAGTACGAAGAAGCTGCCCCGTACCTCTGCGATGGTCTTCTCGGTGCTCGGGTGGTCCGCCTTCTGGTGGTCGTGTCGGATCAGCAGCCGAGTATAAGGGTCATCGCCATCTAGGATGATCGGAGTCTTGGCTATGCTCGTGGCTCCGGTTACTGCTTGCAAACGGGAGCGCATCCGCATGACTCCGTCTGGGCCGAGGAAAGGCGTCAGGCTGTTTAGGCGGCTAGCGGCGGGCAGCGCCTGGCCGTGCTGTATGTTGTGAAGATTGGGGGTGAAGGCATTCTCTTGGGACCTGATCACCCATCTGCGTTCAGCCTCCTTAAGCTCCTCGGCTCGTAGCGGGCCTTCGGTAGGTCGGCCCGACCCCATCCGGCAACGCCTTATGAAGCGCAGTATCCATGCTGTGGCGCGGATGAGGCGGTACCATGAGGAGAACCTCTCGAGAGCGGGCAGGGCCTCCCCGGCCGTGGATATGAGGCCGACATATTGGGGCCTAGTCTCCAGGATCGAGTCATCGGGCTTCGTGGTGAGGGCGCGCTCTTCGGGCCAGTCCTCGTCAGGTTTCGTGATGAAAGCAGGTCCGCAGAACCATTCTCCTTGCAGGGACAGGTCGGGTAGTGCCAAGTCTCGGGTGCCGATGTCAGCGGGGTTTTGTTTGGTTGGAACCCACCTCCAGTCAGCTATGTTGGTGAGTTCGTCGATCTCGCCCAACCGAGTCGCCACAAAGGCGGAGTATGTCCGTGGGTCGGTGCGTAGCCAACACAGCACAGTGGTCGAGTCGGTCCAGAAGACGGTTCTGCATATTCGTGCCTGACTTTCAGATTTAATAGTCTTGGCCAGTCTAGCCGCCATGAGCGCGGCCTGCAGCTCGAGGCGGGGAATTGATAGCGGTTTGAGTGGCGCCACCTTGCACTTGCTTGCGATGAAGGTGGCTCGCGGCGCGCCTTGCACTTCCTCAACGAAGTAGGCGACGGCGCAGCAGGCTTGCTCGGATGCGTCACTGAAGAGGTGCAGTGTAACGTTGCTCAGCTTGTGTCGGAGTGACCGTCTCGGGATGGACACGCTGCTTTCCCTCATCAGACTCATCCAGTCCCTCCATCGCTCGGCATGCTCAGGGGCGATGGGGTCGTCCCAGCTGATGCTCGAGCGCCACACGGCTTGCAGTAAAATCTTCGACCGAATAGTGAGGCAGGCGACGAAACCCACCGGGTCAAAGATTTTCATGATGATGGATAGGAGCTGCCTCTTCGTAGGCCGTGTGGCTTCTTGGGGGCTGACCGCGTCGAGAAAGGTGTACAGAAATCGGTCAGTCGACGGGTCCCAGACCAGTCCCAGTACGCGCTCCGTCCCCGTGGTTCCGCTGTTGATCTGCACTGCGGCGGTTGCTCGTTCACCGGGGAGAATCCGTGCTATAGCGGCCGGGCTGTTGGAGGCCCATATAGAATTTGGAACGAACGGCTGCTGCGGCGGCGGGGTGCTCGGTTTCGTAGTGCCCGGCCACTCTGTCTCGCACGTACTGGGCACTGCTGGGGGAACATGTTGCCCCGAACATCATAGATGTCAACTGGTACGTCTCTGGGTCCCGTGTGCCAGGCGACCTCCAGAGGTACAGCTGGGAGGGTTGGTCCTCTCTCCTGATGTGGATGCGCAGAAACATCTCTTGTATATCTGCAGCGATGGCCACATTTCCCTCTCGGAAGCGAAGGAGGTTCCCCAGGAGTGAGGACAGCAAGTCAGGGCCGGTCATCAGCTGGTCATTCAGAGACGTCCCTCGGCATCGGCTGGCGGCATCAAAGACGATTCTGATTTTCCCCGGCTTGTTGGGATTTGTCACCGCGAAGAGAGGAAGGTACCACTTTCGCGGGGCAGGTAATGATGCCTCGTGGGTTGAAAGCTTCCTGGCGTAGCCTTTGGCGACAAGTTGTGACATCTTGTCGGCGTACGCGGCCGCCAGGGTGGGGTCCGCCGCCAGCTTCTTGTCGAGAGATTGTAGCCGCTTCAGTGCGCACTGCCGGTTGTCGGGTAGCACGGTTGTCGGGTCTTTCCACAGGAGTCCGGTTTCCCACCTCCCGGTAGCGAGGGGGCGGGTGGTCTCTCCCATCATCGCTAGTGCTCTTGCGTCTTGTGCGTTGACCCGAGCTGCTGATGTAACGCCGAGGGAGTCGATGGCGAAGTTTGTCCTCACCAACTCCCTCAAGCGGGCGTCCGCGGCGGTCTCTGCTTGCAGGGCCAGAGTAGTGGCTGGGCCGTCAGCGCCAGGGTTTGTTCCCCCGTGAGCGATCCACCCTAAAGCGGTCCGCGACACTATTCGCGAAGTGTTGTCCTCACGGACCTCTCTTGATACAATCAGGTGGGCGTTGTCCTGCCCGATCAAGAGCTTCGGGGTGATGCGTCGTCCTGGCACTTTGCTGCTCCGGCAGGTTCAGCTCGGCTATGATGCTCGCGGTGATGGAGAAGGTCGTGTTCAACCCTGCGCCTCTGATGGTCAGCTTCACACGTCGGGAGCGGGCGTCGGAGGTGCACATGCCCTTCGCTCCGTGAAGCCGTACGGCACGGACCGGACCGCTTGCACCGGTCAACATTGCGATCTCGGCGTCTACAAGGGTCACGGTAGAGCCTTCATCTAACAGCGCGAACACTGACACTTCACTCCCTGCGGGCCCGCGAAGCACAACCGGCACAATTTTCAGCAGTACGCTATCGTCTGTATTTCGGCGTCATAAGTTTACTTCACCCACAACCGGCTCCGTTTTTCGCACTTCATGGAGCAACCGATGGTGGGGATGCCGGCACTCCCCCACCCCGCACCACACTTTCACTTTACACTCCCTCGAGTGGTGTCGACCGAGGCACTTTCGGCACAGGTTGCTTGCGCGCACGGTCTCCCAGCGGCGGGCGACAGATTTCCCGGCGAATACCGCACAATCCCGAATGGCGTGGAACTTATTGCACTGCGCACAATTGTCACTTCGCACTGTCGCCCTTTTTCCGGCTGAAGACCGGTGGGCAGAGTCGGTCGCGGCACGCTTCCTGGGTCCGGGCGTAGCCGCGCTCGTCGGGGGCGCGGCCGCCGCGTTCACTAACACTTGTTCGCGGCGCCCTCGATTCGGTCGAATCGGGTCGAGCATGCCGCTAATCGGGATCACTTTCGCGACGCTTCGCAGGAACATTGAGAGCTGCAGTAGTGTGGCCGGGGTGGATTGGCCTAGCTGGCGCAACTCGAGCAGCCAAGACATCCTCAGGGTGCAGGGCATCTTGGCGGTGACGTCAGCTAGTAGGGCGGGGTTGGTGAGGTAGCCCTCCGTCCTCAAGTCTCGCAGGGAGGCCACCAAGTTCTGGACCGTCCCAGAGAAGTCGGCGATCTCTTCGAGTGAAGCTTCCGCTGACAGGTGCGGCAGCTTCTTCACCTTATTTAGCATAAGGTTGGCGATGGATCCTGAGCCACCGTACCGCGTCTCGAGGGTGGCCAGGATCTCTGGGACCTGTTCGGGGTCCAGCAGGAGGGAGTAGACAGCCTCCCGGGCCCTGCCTTTCAGCGCGCGCTGCAGTCTGATGAGGTTCTCACTGGGTGTCAGCCTGCAGGTGTTGGTCGACTGGTGGTACTGCGCTATCCAGGCAGGCCACTCGAGGGGGTCCCCGGAGAACGTGGGGAGGTCCTTGGCTGTAGATTGTCGAGCAATGAGGGCAGTCATCCGGACATCCTCCTCGACGGACGGGCGGGGGCTCTCTGGTACGCGTGTCGATCGGATCGCCTCGGCAATCATAGCGCCGATCCGTGCCACGGTAGGGGCCTCGCCCTGCTGGACCCACTCTCTGGTATGCCGGGCAGTCTCGTCGGCGGTAGGCTGCGGCGGGAACAGCGGCGAGTAGCTGGGATGCAGGTGCCCGATGTTGACGGGCTGGGACCCCGCGTGCAACTGCGAGGTAGACGGCTCTGCATAGGGCTGCGCGTAGAGTGGGCGGGCTCGTGGCTCGGCGTACGGCAGCGGCTCGGCATACGGCAGTGGCTCGGCGGAGTAGCGTCCGGCCGGCGCTGCGGGGCAAGGGAGCACAGCGGGGCCGAACGTTGCAGCGGGGAGGGGGTACCCCTCAGCCGGGGCTCGCACAGCACGCGCCTCTGCGTCGGTCATCTGTACTCGCACCGGCTCGGGAATTGGCTGCACAGCTGCGGGGACGTCCTGCTTGGCGGGCTGCATGGCCGACAATAGCGCGGCGAGCTGCTTGGCATGCTGCTCCCTCAAGGCGCGCATCTCCCGTTGTAGCTGCCTCACGGTGTCCTCTGTGGTGGAGGAGTTGTTCTCAGCATCGGAGGACTGCGCAGTGGTGGGTGTGGGCGCGGCACCGAGCGCAGCGCCGAGCGCAGTGCCGGGCGCCGGGCCGAGCGCAGCGCCGAGCGCAGCGCCGAGCGCAGCGCCGAGCGCCGGTCCGAGCGCAGGTCCGAGCGCAGGTCCGAGCGCAGGTCCGAGCGCAGGTCCGAGCGCAGGTCCGAGCGCAGGGCCGAGCGCAGCGCCGGGCGCAGGTCCGAGCGCAGGTCCGAGCGCAGGTCCGAGCGCAGCGCCGAGCGCACCGGCGGGAGCAGCGTCGGGCGCAGGGGCGGGCGCAGGAGGGGGTGGGGCAGCGGCAGACGGCCCGGCGGCAAGCCACGTGGCGGCAGGCCACGCGGCGGCAGGCGGCGCGGCGGCGATCGCAGCGGCGGGCGCGGCGGCGAGCACAGCAGCGGGCACAGCGGCGGGCACAGCGGCGGGCACAGCGGCGGGCACAGCGGCGGGCACAGCGGTGGACTCGGGCTGAGACTCCGAGCTCGAGGCTCCTCGACGGCTACGACGTGCAGGCATCTCGGCACGTACAAGGCACGAAGACGTACAGACGTCGCTTGTAGTCGAGAAGGCGTGCAGACGTCACTGGAGTCGAGAAGGCGTGCAGACGTCACTGAAGGCGAGAAGGCGTGCAGACGTCACTGAAGGCGAGAAGGCGTGCAGACGTCACTGAAGGCGAGAAGGCGTGCAGACGTCACTGAAGGCGTGAAGGCGAGAAGACGTCACTAGTAGTCGTGAAGGCGTGAAGTAGATCCTGGCTCAAGAAGGACCATGTACGGGACAAGATCTGTAAACTCTTGCCGCACGTTTTTAGAAGAAGAAGATCAGGCTGGCCACTTCGACGCTTCAGAGCAGGGTAGGAAGGAAGGGGAAGATGCCTTGAAAAAGGCAAACGATTTCTTGCAAGGAGGTGGTGAGGGCGAAGAGAAAGTCACGGTCGGTTTTCAGGCCGGGTGAAGATGCAGGCGAAGTAGGTAGAAGGCGTGTTGAATCCGTGAGAATACTCTGAATTTTAGAAATGCACTCGTCGTTCAAGTACTTCGGTGCGATACCGTGCGGCGAATCGGGCAGTTTGAACTCGTGAATATTTCGCGAGCTGCCGTAGACTCTGTCAACCTTGGATCGACTTGATCAAAAAATTAGGATGTCAATCACGACCTTCTGCTTGAATTGAGCCTATTGCAATCTTCACCTATTTTTTATTAAAGCAACCAAAATTATTACAAGGTATGTCATGGGGGTCAAAGTAGGACAGGTAATACTTTGCCGTCAGATTACAAAAAAATGCATTGTACAAACATAAAATAAGTAAGTTTACTCGATTACGCGGGCGCTAATGAACAGATCAGAAAAGATCGTTTATTTAGATCAGTCACCGCGGCCGCAGGAATCGCTTACAAAGACAGACAATTTTGGTAGAACAATAATTTTGAAAGGTTTTTGTGGATCAGAGGGGCTCGACCAATGAGAGCCCGCTCTGTTTCGGGACCGTCGCCGGGAGCGACCGTAGGGGTGGCGGGGGTCGGAGAAATGTCCCGTTAGCACCCAGTAGCGTCTCGGGACGAAAACGAGGTTCAGGGGCGTAGGAAAAAGAAAACGATGACGTGCACTGTCATCATCACTTCTTCGAAAACCCCGGAACTACGCTTGTCGAAAGCCAATATGTACTGAAATGGGGCGTTTGCACAAATCCTCTTTTTGTGCAAACATAACAAGATAGGGATGCGTATCTAGTCGCTTCTATCAGGTTAAAATTAAAGTCGGGCGTTGCACAATTAATTATTTGTGCAGACAAACAAACAAGACAGAGACGCGTATCTAGTCGCTTCTCTCTCTCTCTCTCGTTTGTGGTCAGGTCGTCTGTTATGAGCCTGACCAGTACTACATGCCAGCTCGATCGAGAACGTATCGAGTCGTCTCTCGTTCGAAACTGCACGAACTCAGTAGTTGATTTCGTATCTAGTCGTACCACCCACTGAGTTATGTACTAGTTGATGTTATGCAAATGGAGGGTATTACAAACTTTGATAGTCACGTCTGGTATAGTCAGCATCCCACTATTACCTCCATCAACTCTCCTCCACCATACGAAGATGAAGGTCATTATAGCAAATCTCTCCAAATATATTTTTTACTTATCAATACCAATTGCAAACGCTCCTTTTCTCTCGTCTAAAAACCACAAAAAATACGTCGTTTTTATTTTAGAGAAAATTTTCCTTGCTGTTCAATAAGAATACACCGTCGTTCCTATTTCTGAGAATGTTGAATTTTTCACTTTAATTCAATGCCTATCTAAGTGAGATATTCCTCTTTGTATTGTATTACTGTCTCTGTACCCACACCATCCCCGTTGAGTGTGAATTATTTATCTTAACCCTGACTTTCTTTTTGACAGGTTTTCCGCTCTTCTGCGAATTAATTCTATTGATTTATTGCGATGGCACGTACGCTGTTTAGATATGGATTAACTTTTAAAGGTCATGGGTATGTTTATAAATTTTAATGATTTGTAGATGATCATGGTCTGAGGCCAATAGGATTACGTCATCCTCATTTTAGAAAATGCTGTGAGACTGACATAAGTGATGAAAGGATTGAGGGAAGTGGGCGGTTAGATATCACTTTTGATAATAATATTATGTTAATAGACGTAAATTTCAGGTGCAATATGAAACAGAACTACGCAGAAAATAAAAAGGTAACTATAGCATCTGACACTCTAACCCAGGACCTCTCGGTCTGTCTGGAACCTTTGCTCTATCCAACCGAGCATTATGCCACCTTATTGCTTTCCGTCATATTTAACGATGTCATACTTCAATTTAGGAACTGTTAATAACAAATTTTAATTATGTTTTATTTTTATTGAGATTTAGAAACCTCATTTTAATATTGTATCATTGTAGAAATTAACCAAATTAGCTAATGAGACCAGTTCTCCGTGTTTATCCCTTATTATTGGCGGCTATCTTTATAATGATTACAAAGCAACACAAAAACGACAGAAAATAAAAAGATTTCAGTCGCATCTGGGACTCGAACCCAGGTCCTGTGCCTATCCAAAGCAACCGCTTAACCAACATAGTCTCATTAGCGACCAGTTCAATTTATGTCACCTTCATCGATATCATATCTCAAATTCAAGATTTGATAATATTTTTCTCCATTTTTAATCCCATATTATATGCGACTGAAATCTTTTTATTTTCTGTCGTTTTTTTCCGTTTTCATGTTTCATTTAGGTTATGTTAATATTATTTTCTACGATGATTAAACTGTGAATAACGGTTATCGACAAAAATGACGGTAAGCAATAAGATGGCATTATCTCATTTGGATAGAGCGCAGATCCCAACTAGACCGAGAGGTTCTGGGTTCGAGTCCCAGATGCGATCGAAAAGTTTGACGTTTGTTAATATTATCTTCGATGATTAAAATATTGCGAGGAGGTTTTTTGACCTTTAATAAGTTATTCCATTAAAAATTGAATATGTTTATATTTTTTTGTATGTTGGAGTAGATAAAACTCCACACATCTCTATTCTGACACGAACCCCTTGCTTCATCCACATTCATGCATACATACTGTTCTGTTATTCCGACTCTTGAGTTAACCAACCTCAAATTTTTCACTAATTCACTTGATTGTTTCATGTCGTCCTGAGACATCCCCGACTTCTTTCATCCGTCATATTATCCTTACACTCATTTCTCCCTCTCTTCTCTGTACGTGTCCAACCATCAATCTAAGCGCCCCTTTCTTAAATACCACCGGCACAAATATTTCGTTTGTCACAGACTTCTTCCATGGACTAGTCACTTCATATGTTTTCACGCATTCTCCATTCAACATTATAAAATTATTAAGAATATGCAAAATTACTGCCTCAACACAGGCTGGCCTAGTGAGGTGGGTTATGTGAAGCTTCAACTTATAACTATGCATTTCTGTTCTTTACATATTACCTATCTGTTATTTATTAGTTTCTATTTTCCTTTTTATGTATCTACTTTATAAACCACTGCACACTTTATGGTACATGTATTTTAATTGTAGTTAAATTTAATTCCAATAAATATGTTATTATTTTTATTATAACATCTATTAATAATTTGTTTTCTAATACTGCCTATGAAAAAGGGATTCTCGAGTTTATTTATCCCTCCATACTATCCCCAAAAATGACATAGGCCCTAAGCGAAATTATTCTCCTCATGGCCCTGTTCGCAGTTGTTTCCCTGATAAAAAACTGTTATTTTTAATGATCATTTTAGTAGCGAATATGTAATCAAGAGTAACTCCATCAGATCTCTGAACAATTGCCTAACTCTCTGTAAACAGTGTTATAGAAGTGTCTAGACTTGGTTATCAAATTATTTGTAAGTTCATAGCGATATCATTATTATTAGACACATCATATCAAGATCCAGTGACCTGTCTGCCCTTCATTATCGTGTAAATAACGATACGGTAAATTTAATGTGTTTCCCAACCTTATTTGTGCCATGCCCCACTTCCAACACTTCAAAATTGTGAAGGTGAGTTTATCATTCATTTTTACTTACTAAGATTACGCGTGTCATCGTATCCATTAGCTTGTGTTCGCAAAATACCTGTAAAGTTTTTTTTATAAGGTCCGGTAGGTACCTAGATCCACTTTCGAGCCATTTTATAGAGAATGAGTCGGAGAAACGACCCGTTCTCATTAAACCGAACTCGACACTGTGATCCGCTCGTTTCCGTTGAATTTTTCGCAATCTTATTTATTAAAATTAATTTAATATAGAAACCTTTCTTATCCCTTATTTTACGGTGTTAAAAATCCATCGGGCTCCGGTGCTGTGTACCATACTCAGTACACAGGGTACACATTTAGAATTTTTTTAAGTTGGATGAAAATGGATAATTCACATTAATTACTTTTGTAAATAATTTTATTAGAAGTACAACGTGGAAAAAACATCGGCCAATTAAAAATCAGATCAATTAAAATAAAACCTGATACTAAAGATGTTCCCAATTGACATAGAATATTCCCTTCCCAGTCCACTGCCTACCTCCTCCCCTGGGCCTCCGCCCGCCCCTTTGTCACAATCTGTAATACATGTATAGTATAATCGTACATAGTTTAGTATTATACTGCCCTGAAGAAGCAACGGTAGTAGCGATATCCGGTCGGCAATAAGTATGAGCAATAAATGTGATGTAAACAAAGTTATTGTTTTATTTTTAAATTATCATATTATTAATAAAAGTGAGAAATATCTGAAAAAAACGCTTGTCCCAATTAATTCGCACACAAAAATTGACCCTATGTTTCTACTTTTATTATTTAATTGGAAATAATATTTGGCCAACGGAATAATAGGGTGACAGGATAAATCAACATATGATAGTTTATTATCTACCAGTGCAGAATAGTACAGTGCAGTAACGGCACAGACACAGAACAGACGCGAGTACGGCTGTCAACTGAACTGTCAACTCAGCGTTAGCGTCCGCCACAGCATGTTTGAGGATTTTATAATCCTATTCCCATATTTATTTATATTTTATAACCTATATTCCCTGACCAGTTCAATAAATTGTTCGTTCTCCGTCTTCTTGGTTTTAGCAATATCCGCATCTATTTACGCCAAGATGGCGGTGTTAACAGTGATATATTCATACTAACTGCACATGCGCAGACGTCACCAGCAGCCACCAGCACCGTCAAAATATTCTTGCCAATAATCTAGGCCAGTGCTGGTCCGTGCATCCGCGGATAAGTTAGGCTTACGTACGCTGTAATAATGAATGTGTTCATAGATAATGTAAGCAACTAATGGTGTCGTGTACTGTACTGTTCTGCACTGTGCAGTTCTACTAGATGTGAATACACCTTGAATCGCCATACTTTTTCAAAGTGATATAAAGTCAAAAAATACGAACAAATATAAAATATTAATCCGTAAACTTAATCTAACCTTACCTTACGTGGATGAAGCAAAGAGTGTGTAGTTATTAAGAATTATGTGGCATTCTATCTTCCCGACCTACTTCTGTGGGGGAATGGCGTAGTGGTTAACCCAGTCATTCAATTGTTTTTATTAACCGTACCTCACCCAGCGACACCTTATCTGCTTATATCGGTGTAAATAGTCACACCTCTATTCCTAACTGATGATAACGACGCGAAATGGGTGGTTTTTCTTCCTATTTTCGTAACAACAAATAACCGATTTAAAAATGTGTTTTATGTTTTAATATCCAGATCACAGAGAAAATAATACTTAGAGACGCCTTAATACGCAAAGGGAAGAAACTAAAGTAAGATCCGCGAGGGGCGAGCTAGGCGTGCCGACAATTTAAATAAGACAGCAAATAATTCCCAATTCAAAGCTTACACAGTCTTGGTAACAAATACTTTAATGATATGAATGTATTTGACAATAATCTAAACTTGGAAAATTTCAAAAAAAGGACGAACGAATTATTTCTAATTATTATTTTTATAAACAATAATTATTAATCTAAAACACTCATCCAAATTGAAAAAACCTTCCGAGCAAAGATAAATGTCGCCGGCAGGACTCGAACCCGCACCCTTCTAATGTCCGGTCAGATGCTCTACCGTTGAGCTACGTCGGCTTATCGCAAACCTGCCAAGTTAATCAATATATACTAGTGTTCCATTCAATAATTACTGTTTTATTATATTTTCACCTGTAAACAACCAACTTTATTAGTATGAGAGAGGCTTGTAACGGCTAAATCCCTCAAATAGATGGCGTCGAGACAAATTATGTCTACAATTAGTTTATAAATTAATTAATTTATTAATTAATTAATTAATTTCTAATTAGTTTATAAATTATTTTAAACTACTACTTTTTACATTATTTATTTATTTATTATTGATGTTAATATTGACTTTGTGGTTATTGCATTATTTATTTTTTCTGTTCATTTATATTCCTGCATATTTTTAACTATGGTGCAGTTTTTTTCTTTTTTTCTTCTTTCAAGTGTATCCTAATTTTTTTCAGGTGTAATTTTACTTTTGTGAATTTTTTCTACTTTTTTTATGTGATTTAAAAATAATGTATCTGTATATAAAAGCCATCTGGGCGTTTAATTAATAATAAATAAAATAAAAATAAATAAAATAAAATATATGAAAAGGTTCGGCTTGTTTACAAACACCGAATATTTTGTTACAGTATTTAGTTTGAGCCATTTATAAATATTTTGTAATTTGCTTACCGCAGTCAAAATCACGCGAAACATACGTGGACGGCAGTGAACTAGGCTGATACCAAAATTGGGTTTCACGTGACCTTTACCTCCAGCTGTCGAAATGGTACGTTAGAGTAAGTCTATTAATTCTGGCGTCAGTGATCCAGACACATTCCTCCCATTTTTCCATTCTTATCAAATTTAATAATGTTATTATGGTGTGCTTTTTGTCGTCCTCCCGAGACGACGTGTTCAATTTGAGCGTGGTATATTGCGGTTGCCGCGTGTCTTGATAACTGTATTTATCCTGTTAAAATAAATACACCATAAAGTGAATCGATATTTTTCACCATCTCGGAAGTTAGTTCTTTTGCGGATGATCGTAATGCATCAAATGACAGCGGCACTACGGACGACGAGACCTTTGTTCCCATAAATGAAAGCGTACAACAAATCAAATGAGATAAGGCGATCCAATCTCATATGCGCTCGCTATAAACATGGACCACGGGAAAACACAATTGTGAAGTGAAATAATCTTATATTTTTCTATTTTTTAATATTTTTTGTACTTGTAAACGTGTATTTTTTTTTAATAAGAACTATAATATTCTTAAAATTTCATTCTTTACTTGTATAATTTAAAAAATATACATCAAAATTGATTGATATTTGTCCAAGTTATTGCATTTTTATCGAATACCATACTTTTTATATTTTAAATACAGAATATCTGTAGCAATTTATATACATACTTGCAAAATAAGAATAGCACTAAAACGGTTAATCTTCGATTAAACTTCCAGTGAGATAGAACCACGAACCCCCACTGTTCTGTTATTTCCACTGACGTCCGAATGAATTACATGCTCAACTGTGGTTATTTCACTGTTGTCATGTAACCCAAACTAACAATTATTAAGTCTTTCCACATTTAAAGTGTCAATTGACGGATTAATTCTCTGGGATTATTTTGTTTTTCAAATTGAATCATGATTAATGTAGCGCTAGTATTTTACCTTCGTCAAATAAGCATGAATGTCTCGAGAAGTTGGGAGCGATTCAGTCTCAGCATAAACAATTCAAATCCAATATTCCCGGCAGAACACAACGACTATTTGGCTCCTTCTCAAGGCAGGGTGGGAATGGTGATCATTTTGGGCCAAGAAATTTTAATGATTACATATTTTTAACTTTTCCGGGTCTTTTTTTTAATTCGAAACTTTCCCAGGAAATTTCGTCGGAGTTGTGAAAGTAACTTGTGAATTTGTAAGTTTAAATATATTTATTTATTTATGCCCATTACATAGACATTTACGAATAATATTGAAAAGATATGTATTATATTAGATAATATAAAAAGAAACAAGATAATTTTGTCCAGAGTTAAATGGTTTCAAATAACGTAGCTCTACTCGATGAAGAAATCCGTACTGATGCATGCTTATACTGTAACATTGATGTGCCAAATATATGAACGACATCGAAGTATTTATTTCCCAAATGCTAAATCCATCGCATACGGGAATAATATTGCGACGATGAAGTTGAATTGTCATAATAAAATGGTAGGTACTGTCTTGTCCCACCAGGTACATGAAAAGTAATCAAATATAGCAGTTCATGGGTATAAAACATTGAATTAACTATCTTAAACAAACATGTTAAATCGCAAATAATTAGTTCAGAGTAGGTACCTACCTAGTTATATTATTATTATTATTATTATTATTCTTATTATTCTTATTATTATAATTATTCTTATTATTATAATTATAATAATAATAATAATTATTATTATTATTATATAGCTCAAATAATAGAGTCGGGCCATGTCAAAAGTTAAATAACCGAAGAGAATATATGGGACGATTTATGAATGTGAATGCTTATTCCTGCGGAGATTCGACGTGATGGTTAGTTAGTTAGTTAATTAGTTATTATTGGGTATATAAATATCAAAAATTTTAAAATTTAATAATAACTCTTATTATTCAATTTAAAAATCGATTTATTTATAAAAAAAAGTTCTGCTAGGTAATTATTATTACGCGTGACAGCTGTTTCGCCTTCCGAAGACATTATCAAACTGTTGATCGTTGTTATTTGTATATATTTTATGAGATTGTGTGGGATTGCACTAACCTTTCCACATTCCGGAATAAGTAAATAATAATAATTATAATTTGTTCAAACGATTTGGTAACTTTGTGGCGTCATTGTTAATTAAATAATTAAAAATGTACTTTGTTTACACCACTTTTATAAAAATAAATAAATATCTCCTCAGGAATATATGTATTGTATTAAATACAGAATTGCTCGTTCGAAACGTGTAGAGATATTTATTTATTTTTTATAAAAGTGGTGTAAACAAAGTACATTTTTAATTATTCTATTAATAATTATTATTATTAATAACCTTTGGAACGCCGAACGCCCGCGATCTAATACTTCCGTGGTGTGCCAGGGGTAAATTTGGTCAGCCTATTATTTTGGTAATAACTTACCTATGTTTAAAAAAAAGCGAATTGTACCGTCTTACCAGATAATGTGTTTATATATATATATATTTTTTAAATTTTTGTTTATATATGTATCATAGCCAGTTTCTCCAGAATAGCTACTTATATTCAGAGAATTTTTTATTTAAATTACCGATCGAATGCACCGGTGTTCAAGGAATACAAATTTTGCATTTTCTTACGGAATAGTTTTTAGAATTTTATTCTCATAACAACTACATTGATAATCAAATAAACTTAAATTACGTTACGAAAAAGATTAGTGACCATCTTAGCTACCGGCATCTTGGCTAAAAAGCCTGCTTTGCCCCATTCGAAAGCAATGTAACTGATATGAGTGCAGTTTCTTTGCCAGTTTTCCGGGCTACAGCCTGACAGGGGAAAATTACGATGCTGACAGCCAATATACCGTAAGAGAGGACCCCAGAAACAAAGGAAAAAAAGAATTGTTCTATCGGGTGTAGGAGCCACCGAGAATTTCCCTTAATCCGCCCCTGCATTCCTGAGAGGGGTTCACCATGGCTCGTCATCATTAATTCACTTTGCAGGACATCAAATATTTGATATTGACGAAGGTCCACGTCGCTGGGGACCGATCATGGTACCGCGGCCCTCCGTCCTCGGAGCGTCTCCTCGAGCCGTGTACACGTCAAAGTTATAACGGTATCACAACAGTCTCTGAATAAATAATTCCTAGAAGTGCGATCTATGCCGATTAAAAAAAATAGATCTATACAAATGGAGTAAGCTTCAGCGTTTGAAATATAGGCAACACCATTCGGCTAATTGGCATCATAGAGATAACACAGGCTTCAGTCGATTACAAGCGCTCGCTGGATATGGATCTCCAATGAAAACTGCAAAATACCCGCATGACTGGACATGTCGTTCTGCAAAATATAGAAAAGGCAAAGGTGTAACCTTTCATTGGTTTTACCATAATCAATATTCTTTTAAATTGTATTTTTTAAGTTAAAAAACTCAAGAAGCAAATAATGAAGTAGGCACGCCGATAACTCAAATGTTACGGAACGGCGAGCTGTGCGGCGCGACTACTCCGTTCCTTGAGTTCGTTCGCGGTCGGAAGGATTTTTGCGACGTCAACAGCCGCCTCACCACCAAAAAAAAGATTTAAACAACACAATGAAATATGAAACAGGTAATGACAAAGAAAAAAAAAATTACGGTCGCAATTGGGACTTGAACACAGATCCTCTAGTATTACTGGAACCAACACTCTCACCATTCATCGTCATCTTCATCAATATCGTAACAATTCTGACATTTTCCTTTTTTTATGAGCTACCATCTTTGGAATGATTGCAAAGTTCTTACCAGAATATATTTGCAACCAACAATTCCAAAGAATTTAAATTTTACATCTATTCTAGATCCAATGTTAGAACGACCTGTAGGCGCGCATGACTCCGCCCCCTTACCCCACCACTTTCTCCGTCTAGAGTCTAGACAGTCTACAACTTACTGAATTGGCGGAGCGTAGCCGTGAGCCGTGCGCGGGGCGATGCGACGAAGCCGGGAGGGTGGGGTATGCGCTGTTCGAACCTAATTTAGAACCATAGCGGGTTGTTCTTAGGCTGAATCGAGTATACGATTATAAACCCTACGATAGTTGGTTAAATCCACTGAAGATATAAATTGATAGAGAAAGCGTTTTGTGGGCGTATCCCCGTGCCCGAATTAAGTTATATTTTTCCTTACTTGAACTTGATGAAAACATTATTTTCAAAAATCGGCTTTCCTTCTTGAGCAGTTAACTAATAATTCTATTGATCTGATGAGGCATGGGAGGCGATAGGTTTTATGTGAATTGGTGACATTAGTTTTTTTCACATCCGTAAAGATTACACTTCTTGGGATAATGTCTTCAGTCGATGGACAGTTTTACAGATACTACGAGATAAGTTGGCGTTTTGAGACAAGAAGGGAATATGTCAACGAATTTTGTCGTATGAATTCTGTATTTATGTCTCCCTCGGGTATAAGAAGATTATTTTATTTATTGACTTTTCAAATATTATTATATACTGACATGAATGTTACGTTAACTTTAACAATGCTGGGATATACAATTCGTATTTCAATACCTTTTCGCAACATAAAGGCTCTGTACTCCCTTTACACCGCTTATATCCGACCTCATTGCACACCGATATGGGAACCTTTATACCAATCCCTTATTGAAAGAATCGAAAGAGTATAAAATGTATCGAGAGTATCTCCTGTCCCGATCCTATCATCCTCTTCCTCTCCCCCCCCCCTTCCTTCTTATTTCATTTTTTCTTTATCTTGTTAGCTTCATAAATAAAACATCTGTATTTAACCACTGTTAGCACAAGAAACTTTGTTGGCTTACCTTTTATTAAACTTCCTTTGTATATATTTGTATTAAAAGCTGTTTGTTTCTTACAAATTAGTAAATAAACATTTTATTTCTACCTGTTCTGAAGACATGAGATCTGGGTGCATGCAAGTGAATGAAAGAATAAGTCGAGAATGCCCTAGAAATGCAAGGCAAGGTCAATCGTATCAATTTCTGAGGTCGGGACTTGCTTGAATCAGAATTACGGAATTTCATTTATAAATGTGATGAGGGATTAGAACATTAAAATATAAGAGTTAATGTTGTTTTATTTCTGCCTGCGTTTATTCTCGAAACTAGAATACTATGTGATACGACAATGTATGGATGAAAAGGTCTGGGACGCCCAGAAATATTGCACTATAATGCGAAACAAATACAGCATTTTGAGAGGCGGGATGGGTACCGCCGCCTTGGGAACCATTCATTGCATAACCGACACCTTTGCCATAGATCACCCTAAGTGGTTCGCTACGGTAGGTGACTTAGCAGGGGTGCCCGGGTTCATGGGGTGAGGTTTATCCAGGTCTTTGCGGCGGACTGCCCGCCAGCTGCGTGGTGGGCTGGATCTAGAGAGGTCGATAGAGGGAGACCCCTTGACCTTTCCAGCCGGAATCTCTCGACCTATATATAGCCTTGCACCAGAAACCTACCCACCCTTCATACCTTTTTCCTTCCCAGAAGACCCTCCACACAGCATCCCCGAAGAAGACATAGTGTAAAGATAATGTAAAAATAAAAATAAACTTGAATCAAATACATGATACAAATACTTAAATGAAATACTTTGATCGAAATGAGAAAATCGTGATCGAAGTAAATGGGAACGAAGCAAGGAGTGTCGATGTTTAATTAATACATAATTCCTAATTTTATTGTTTCCTTTCGTTCCAGGTAAGGAAGACAAACCAATCAACGCGGAATCCATAAATAAAACAATCCTTATATTTCATGACGCGCCCATGGTATGTAACATTTTGTCACATTCATTATTTATTGACGCCTAGAGGTTTTTATATGTTGATACATTCATCTCGTGGTTAGTTATACAAAGGAGTATAATACACTTCTATTTAACAGCCTTACAGATCACATCAAGTCATCAAACTCCCTGTGTACATTTAAAAAGAATATTAAATTGTGTCTGCTATCCTAGGATTTCCAACATATTTTTTCATCTTTGTCCTTTTAAATTGTGGCATAATTTTTTTTATGTATATTTTTTTACCCCTTCCTTTTATAATTTTTCTTTTTCTCCTTTTTAAAATAACAGTTTTAGTATATTTTTCCTGCTATTAAATTTTAATATATATCATGGTCACCCTACATGTTTACTACATTATACTTTAATGAATCGGCTGGAATTAGATTAATAGGTACCATGTTGGTACTCAATTCGTAGAAAAGTTAATTTAACAATATTGTTCTCTTAATATATAATATGTGTGCTAATTTTGTAAAATTATTAACCTCCACACAGGCTTTTGTCCTAGTGAGGTTAAAAATTCTAACGTTCAAAATGATACAATGTAAAGAAACAATAAATAAATAAATAAAATATAGTACTTAAAATAATAATTTGAATATAAAATAATTAAGCAGGTACAATATAAGAATTTAGTTACAGCGTAATGAATAACAGTTTTACCTGTGGTAACATAGCAGGCTGTACAAAAGACTATAACAAGTGTTTAGTACATAATATAATAACATCATTATAAAAGAGGTAGGTAGATACTGTGTAAATAGCTAGTTACAGCGCAATGGATGGGTAATAGGTTTTATAATTATTATGACCTTGTAAAATATGGCAGTTGTAAACCGTGTTTATAATACAGCAAACCCTTGTTTCGCCCTATTGGGTGTTTTAGAGAACATAGAATTATTAGATTATAAAATAATTTTCAATTCATTTATTAATAATGACGCCATAATTCAAATACCAATCTTTCAAAATTTATTAATGATTTGTGTTATGATATTATTATAGTTTTATTTTTATTTTATGTCACTTTTAAAACGTTTTAAAAAAATATTCATTACTTTATGCCACTTTATGGTTTAAAATCTAATATTTTAATATTTGATAGCTCTTTATATTATGTTCTAAAATCCACTTAAAAGCCCAGATTGGCGTATAAGTCCGTACTTATTTATATATTAAGGAACTGTTAATCACCATTGTATGTGAATCTAGTATTATAAAGATATTCCAATTGATGCTGCTGGTTAAAATACGTTGAATTACATTTTTGTACCATTGTCTTAACAATCGTATTCAGGAATGGTATCATGTCCCATAGTGGTAGTTACTGTCAGTATCGCCCTAGTGAAAGACCACCGGTATTATCAGATGGGGCATTGCAAATGATAATATTCTTAATTTTCTCATTAGAACACAAAAATCCATCATGAAAATTATCCTTAAAATCCCTGTAAGAACTAGCACTTACGAAATCTTTAACAAACTAAACATTATGTCAATAAAACAATTGTACTCTAAAACAACACTAATTTGCAATCATGAATACAAAAAAAGGAGAATTAACAACAATCACACATATTAGAAACACTAGATCTCAGAGTTAAAAACACATACAACAAGGAACCACAAACACAACATTCGGACAAAAGAAAAACTTCTTATACTAAGATACTAAATTATACAACAAAATCCCACTATCCTTTAAAAATCATAACAACCATAATAAATTTAAAAATCAAATAAAACACTGGATACGTTACATAGGGAGATCTGAAATAGAAAATATATTAACACCAAATACATACTAACACCGAAACCTCTCAACTGCACTTAAAACCTAACCCAACAATTATTTTATTTGTTTCATCAAGCACGTCAATTTAATATAATATTATGTAAATGAAATCCTCAGCACGGAAAATCCCAGCGAGGATATCATTATTTGTTATAAAAAAAATAGACAATAAAACATTATTATTAATATATCTCTGTCTGTAAATAGTTTTGCAATATCGTTTTGAACCGTTTTGATTTGTTTCAGATTAGTTTTTGTGGTATTTCCTCAGATTATTAATCCGTGTCTTACAAGAGATTCTGCCAGTGACATGTTAATTATTCTTAGAGTTTCAACTGGTATAAACATTCTTAAGGTATACACTCTGCCAGCAATTGCGCGTTAATTACATTTTTTAATGTGTTTATTCCATTTAAAATAGCAATTCACGGTAATACCAAGATAGACGGTCTCCGTGGTTGAGTGGTTACGATCCTTGGCAACGAATCTAGAGGTCGCGGGTTCAAACCCCGGCGTGCGAAGTAAATTTTATTTGATATATTTGTGTTATTTCACAATTTATTAATTTAAAATACTATGTAGTATATCTACTATGGTACTGTCAGTACCGCCCTGGAAATAGAACACCATTCAGAATCTTAAAGTTTGCTTGAAATGATATGAATAGCCAGGTATTTTCCCATCTTCCTTCTTCCCCATTTCCTTCCCCTCCTCAATCCCTTCAGCCTCATAACGTACCCCAATTGGTGATGAAATATTCTCACTGGCGCCAGACGGTTGGGAGCAGTTTGGACTCTTGTGTGGTAATC
This sequence comes from Halesus radiatus, assembly GCA_022606495.2. NCBI lineage: Eukaryota > Metazoa > Arthropoda > Insecta > Trichoptera > Limnephilidae > Halesus > Halesus radiatus. The sequence continues at coordinate 20,746 of JAHDVE020000621.1, forward strand.
ACGTTAATTTTTTTTTTAAATATTCCCGTAACTAATTCTAAGCTTTCACAGTTGCGATTATTCGGAATATTGTTACGTATCTAATTAAAATTATGAGTTATATTTCTTAATAACTTCTTGAAGCTTATAAACCTCGTTGTAATATATGTTTAATCATTGAAGATAATATTAACAACTCTCAAAATGAAACATGAAACCGAAAAGACTCGGAAAAGAAAAAGATAACGGTAGCAACTCTATTCGGGACCTTTCGCTTTAATCCACTGAGCTACAGCTACACCAACCGCTCCGCCATTTTTATCGGTATCATACTTGTCAATCACTGTTTTTGACTTGTATTAGCTAGCTTCAATTAGCAAAACAATGCTCTATTTATAAACTAAAAATAGTTTTATGATTTTATTGACCTATTCAACACTTGTTCGACTTTCCTAATTACATCAACACAGTGTTTTATCGTTTGGCAATAGTTTATCGTCGCCTAGTCACCTCTATTATCACTTCTTTGAATAATTTAGTACCTTATTATCATTCAGTGTTGGTTGATGTACTGAACAGAGCGGTATTGCCAATACAATTGCTATTAGTCACCCATAAAGTTTTGTTTCCCCGATCTGGTACCTACTTATTTCGGTGTTATCTTTGCGTACATTTTTGTGTTATATGTAACTCTGGTATCGTGTAAATTTTGTCGTGTTTTTTATTCGTTCGTTTCTCCGAGGGTTGTTTTACTGCTGTTTTTAACGATATTGTTATCGGACATTAATTCGTTGTTTTGATAATATTGCCTGTGGATTTGTTGACATTGTCAGTGCGTCATTTCGTGGTTTCGAGGTGTGTTGCGCCGAGCATTTCGGAAGTATATTCAAAGTGACTTATTCCTCTTCCTTTGTTGCAAGTTTTGGCTCAATGTTTTAATAAAGGTTGGTATTTTCAGTGTTTTGATTTTAAAATAAAACAATAACTTTCTTTACATCACTTTTATTTTTTTATGTACTTCTTGCCAACCGGGTTTCGCTACAACAATGGCGATGAGGCGTTCATCAACGAGCCGTTCATTTGTGCCGGCTCATTTTGATAAGCCGTGAGCGTACGACTCCTGGTATTTCGTACCACGACTCTATTAAACTGTGACTCTTTTTGACAAACGTTCTAACCACATAAAAGAGATGGTTTATTCATCCAAAAAAATAAACATATCTCAGATGTTCGATAGTATTCTTACGCATTTCTACGATGACACATATTTAAACAAGGTCCTTTGTTCTTATTTGTTTATACAAAACATCGTACACGTGTCTGATTTCTGCAATGCTAAATTATGCCCACGACCGTGGCGCCATGACGCATCTTAAAGCAGTTGTTTTCAAGAGTTCGCACATTAGTGTGAAGAGATATGAATAATTACTGCATTTACACGCGTGTAACTGTACAGTACGTGAACGGAGCCTGACAGCCTGGCATCTAGACGCTTTGTACTTACACCTATACGCTGGTAGCTGGGAGCCGTAAGAGCTGGGAGTCGTATGAACTGGGGTAAGAGCGCACGAGCTGGGAGTCGGCTCTTAATATGTGCCGGCTCTTAAATGAGTCGTCGTTCAATTGAGTCGTACTTTCGAGTGGTACGAAAATGTTGAGCTGGTACCGTGACTCCCGTTCTTAGCAAAATAAGTCATGGCTCCTACCGCAGCTTCTTCAGGGCAGTATATTAGTAACTATGATACACATGTGTTATAGATTGATTGAAACGGGCGGGTGGGGGGCCTAGGGTAGAAGGGAAGCAGGTATCGTACTTTGTTGATTGGGAATATTTTGAGTATTGGGCTTTTATTTAAATTTATTTTATTATTAATGAGTCAACTATTAGTGTTTTTGGCTTACCTTATCTCTAATGCTTCTAAGTTATATAGTCTAATGCCTACTCCATTTTTATGCAGTCACCTAGTGCCTGTAAAAAAATTGGAAATCTGATTCTGCACAAACGTTCCATTTGCTCAGAGCCAGTAAAACTATGGCATCCCACATTTCGATAGGTGTTGTGATGCTAATGGATGTAGGAGTGGGGGTTATCTAAAGCCATTTCGGAGAAAATTTCTATTCTAAATGGTGGTCTCTCAGCACTGAGATTATCTTCCACTTTAGAACAAGGAACTAATGAATAAATATACTACGTATCTTTTAATATCTGAGGTTGTTTCCTATCATGGCAGAACATAGGCACCATAGACAAATTGGTGTTTAAAATAATTATTCAAACTTTGTTTTAACCACTTTATTGTTGTAATAAAACCGACATATTTACGTCTAAAGGTGATTGAAATGACAATCTTTTCCCCTTTAATGGAAGCAATCTTCCCAACAAGCCTTCCATCGATATGCTTGGTGTAACTTCGAGTGACCAGCTCGGGCACGGGGGTTCCATCGAAGCCAAAGTCAAATTAGCCTCTCAGAAGCTGGGCGTACTGTACAGGTGTACAGGGTCCGCAGATAATGCTGACCCTGTACAAATCGCAAGTACGCCCCACTGTTGAATTTGGCAGACACCTCTTGTCTGGAGCCCCAATGAAACAACACTTGACTCTGTGCAGCAATGGGCGGTGCGTTTGATAGATTCCCCTCTTTTAACAAACTGGTTTCAATCTTTAGAGCACAGGAGTCAGGTGGGAATGCTGTACTTATTCTAGCTGTATTTCAATGGAAGATTCTCTGAGGATCTGTCTTCATTGATCCCTTCGACATCGGTGCATAGTCGGGAAACACGCCAAAAGCCCGCCCAACATTTGTTCGCAGTTGACATTTATCACATGAGAACGGATAAATTGTTCTCATCAGCCTATGGAGTTAATGTTAAAAAAATGTATTAAAAAAAATGTGTCTCCTGTCAACAGACAACTAACTCCCCCAGTGACTTTCTATATTGAGTAGTTTCCTGGCATTTTTGGACACTGGCCCATCTATTCAATACTCACAATAGTGTGAAACCAAAAACTGTCATTCTCAGATTTAAAGAATATCTTTTTTTTTTTAATTTCTCTCTATTACTTTGCCCAATCGGGTTTGAAGTGTGAACTTTTCAATTCCGTAATTCATAGCCGGAGTATTAATTCCCTTCCCACTTAATTTCTGGTTTCAATGAATCGCGAAGGTCTTTAGGGTCGTAAATCAGATCCCATTTTAGCATAAGTCCATTATTCGGTACCCAAATTCTGTTATTACTCGCTTTTCTCCATCAATCATTTTATTATTCCTTTTATTCTTCTCTGGGCTTGCCGAAAAATAATAATAATAAGTTCTTTTTTTGCCGAACTTCCGTATGGTTTGTTATTTAGATTGTTAAGCCGCTTGAATTTGATAGTATAATGGAGGAAATCCAAGGGAAATTACGATATTCGGACCCCTAAAATTAGGGACGTTTTCCTTTTTTGATATGATTCAGCATTGCCCAAAGCCAGTGGGACCATGGTTTTCGCTTTCAGAATTTTTTTTTCATATGTTTAAAATATTTCATTGTGGTCTAGTATAAACATATTTATTTTTAGAATTTAATTTACATATTGCTTATTTATTACGTACATAATTTTTACATCGTACTCTAAATATGCTTAATCTTAGTACATTTTTTAATTTCCCTGCAAAACGGTAAATATGCGGTCAACAAAATTTATGTTCGGGATTTGTTTATTTTTAGTCTAATGTCTTCTTTCTTCTTGTATGGTGTATGTGGAAGTATTTATTGTCTTGTAGTTTGTCTCTAAAGTAAGGTGGCAGTAAATATATATATAAAAAAAAGGAATGTTCGTCTGTCTGTCTGTCCTCGATTTTTTCGAAAATTACTCTACCGGTTTCGCTGAAAATAGCACAGTTTGTTCTTATTACTGTCGGAAAGGTTTAAAGAGTTTTTTTTTATATGAATACCGCACATGATTCCCAACTGCTCCCAACCGTCTGCAACCGGTGAGACTATGGCATCCCCAATTGGGGAATGTTGTGAGGCTGAAGGTATTGGGGAGGGAAAGAGAAGGGGAAGAGGAAAGTGGGGAAATACCTGGCTATTCATATCTGGTCACCAAACACGGCTAAAAGCCATTTCAAGCAACTTTTCAATTCTGAATGGTGGTCTTTCACCAGGGCGATAATGGGAGTATCTTACACTCTGGAACGTGCGCAAATATACAATATATTATTTTTCAAGAAATTAATTGTGAAACATCACAAATTCATTACATAAAATTTACTTGCGCACGCCGGGATTTGAACCCGCGACCTTCGGATTCGTAGTCGAGTGCCTTACCCCTTGACCACGGAGGCCGTCAGTTTTACTCCTTCCTATCCTCTAAAATACCACATCCCCAAATATGGCAGGCCTTGAGGGAAATTATTTCCCCTAGGGCCTCCTCTGTGGAGTTGCTGTAAAATAAAATAAAGATGTTTTCATCATTTGGTGGTTCGGTCTTCCAGGGGTTTTTTCATCGCTTGACCGAAGAGCCGTCAGCACAACGTAAACAAGGCGGCTAACGGCGCGCCTGATGATGATTGTATTCAGCACTTACCTCGAGACATTTTGTGATTGTGCAATTTGGAAACGACCGCTTATTGTGTGACACTAATTGATTTGTTCCCGCCGCGAGGTCGAGCGTGCCCTTAAATCGTTATATCATATAACTGTGCTACATTTTGGATGAAGCCAAGCGATGAAACTAAACCAAACTGATCGATAAATATGTACGAATAAAAGAGGTTTAATTATAGCAGTATTATTCAAAACTATAAGTGCATCACGCATACTTAACGAGCATTGTTTAATGTAATTTTTAGAATTTAAATCACTTTTATCTGACATTTCGGACTTTTGGCAGAGGTATTTTACAATCATCGCGATTTCGTTAATTCGTTTAATTTAACAGAATTTTTATGTGACAAATAACTGATTAACAATGTTTAAAGTCAATATTTACGAAATGTGGTGTTTTACTTTTTATTAAAACTACGCAAATATCGATATTTTGAAAGAATGTCATTCGCTGAATGATAGCTGTTACCCAAAAGAACCGGAACCGAGTGTTTATGTCTAAGGATAAGGACAATGCCTTATCCTTAAAAAGAACCGGAATCAGGCCCCAGATCTGAAGAGATCTACATCTCATCCTTCCTTTTCCCATCTCCTTACCTTCCTCACTCCCTTTTCAGCCTGGCATGATATATATATATATATATATATATATATATATATATATATATATATTCTATTGGAGATCTCCTGACAGTTTGTAGTAATTGGGACACTTGTTCTATATTCACAAAAAAAGAACTTGGGAGAGTGCACCCGAAAAAAAATATTGTGGAAATAAAAGAGATTTATATCACCAAACTCCGATTTAGTATTGAGAAAGTGTTTGTTTGTACGTGTAATTTGTAGAAGGGAGACGGGTGACAGGGGGACGCATGCGCAAACAGTGTGTGATTAGAATTGAAGGGGTTCTTCAATACTTTGATAACGAGGAGTTTATCAAAGTACGTACCTACTTAAGTGTTTTCTTTATTTGATGAAGTACAGATTGAAGTGTCTAGTTTAAAATAAAGGTACGAATAAATGGTAATGTAATGTACAAAACTTGTTTGATAATAATCTAATAAAGTAGTATATGACATCACGCCATGTTGTTTGTTTTTCCACATTTTCAATGATCTTGGTTAGCCGTGCAGTAAAGTTAGTTAACATTAAAAAAGACCAACAATGCTTGTCTTAATAGTATAACACCAGCTATTTTAATCAATTTCTAGCATAGAAAACTATTTATTCTGCGGTGTTCATTCGTTAACTGTGTTGTAATTGGCTGGTTTCGGTGGTTTGCCTGTAACACAGCTGACAGAATTGCAATGGATCGTGTGTGTACTGAAATGTCGCTGGCTGCTTCACTGAATATTGTATTTATTTTATTTATTATATGTTTATATTACGAATTTGTGTTAATTATTAAAATATATACCAGTAAAAACATCATTTTGCAGGTTGCCAACTCAAGCAATATCACGTGTATTTATATGTAAAATTTACACGGGTAATTATAAAAATACATAACGTTCAAAAATCCTCACTATGTAATCCTTAAATTCTAGGAAATACATCCTAAAATTTCTAGAAATGGGTGCAGTTTGAAAACCAGTGAAAGCAATTTTGAACGTTTTACTAAGATTCCAGTACCTTTTTCATATAGAATTTGAAATAAAACAGTTTGGGGTTTGTTATCTTTTGAAACGTTATACGTTCTACTAATTACCGGTGAATAATAAAATAAATGGTCAATTTTTCTGAGCGCCGTTTAGTAACTAAAATCACCTCAAGGGCGCTTTACATCTTGTTAAAGTTTGTAACTCCTTTTAAATAAATATGTTTTTAGACTTTTCTTAAAGGTTTCGAAATTGCCTTCTGACCTCAAACCAAATGGAAGGTCATTCCAAGAATGTGGGCCCAGTACATTGAAGGCTCTGTCTCCAAATTTAGCAGCATTCGTACGTTAGCATACTTGGCCGACCTGAGCGTGAATTGTGTCTCAGTAAGATTGTCCCTCACGCAGAGATCAGTCAAGTATGATGGTGCCAGCCTGTTCAGTGCCTCGTATAACATAAGACAAATTTTAAACTGAACTCTTTCTGTAACTCGTGGCCACCGCAGGCAATCATGTAGAAGAGGAGTGATGTGACAGTATTTGGTGGCACCGCATAGACGAACTGCTGTATTTGGACTACTGCAATAATTTGCGTGCTGGTCTTACATTCGGCACACAAACTTTTGCAATAGTCCAATCTGGAGACTACTAGAGCATTAGCGGTATAGAATTTATAAATAAATCATTCGCATTATTTCTTGAGTTAGCAACCTGCTAAGTGCGTATTTTTGGGTGGTGACCTTTAAGGATTTTTAATAAATATTCCGTTAGTGTCCCAAAGAAAACAAATAAAGTGTAACCTTTTCTCAAATTCTTTTATCGCCGAGCGTGCCCATCGACATAATAATGCCAACCAATTTATATCAACATCTTACATTTCGGATTAGATATTTTTTTGTTCACTTTTGAATTTAGTTTTGAACGAAGGTTCAACTCTCATTATGATTGTCTGAGATTTTTTAGTAAACGCAATTACGACACTACGTGCGTAATGTGAAAGGCGTTGGAATGCTTTTTTCTAGATGGTCCCGACACTCGAAATCAGTCGGATTCTTTTATTTTTTTACACCAGTGACACGATTTGTTTTAAATTAGATAAGTTTGTGTAGCGGAAGGAAGTTTAATAAGATAAGAAAGATATATGTACTTTTACTTATCAATTTAGTTTTATGATGTCAGAAGATTGGAATATATCATATCCATCTGTTTAAATATCTCTCTTATCATAATTATATATACAGGGTTATTCAGAATGATGGATTCAATTTCGCACTTTCTTCTCTGATACACGCGGTCGGCCCGGGCTTTTTCCTTTGTAGAGGTATCCAGTTTGCTCAAATTGGTGAGGAGGGCAATGAGATTTTCTTCAACAATCTTTGCATAAAATACACAACACAAATGAGGAAAACAAGAGCTACAGAAAAATAATAACACAAAGATGACATATGAATGAAGCAATGGCAATAATAGGACAAAACTATACATTTGATAAAACATTATTGTCGAATCCATGGTGACATATTAAATGATATTCTTCGACTTTTATTTTCATAAAGCCTGACAAAAATTTTTTAGACTGAAACTAAAAATTAGAAGTCCCTGGTCAGAGTTAACAAATCTCGACATTTTGGACAGTAAAGAATGATACAATGAATGAATAAAAGCAATTCATTGTTTCTGAGTCTATGACAATATGGGGTAGAGGAAGGTTGCGAAGTGTTTGGTATTCAAAACTGGTTACCAAATACGGCAAAAGCCATTTCAAGCAATGCACCGTTTCGATTACCGGTGTCTTCAAGAGTTTGTGGACCGACACATTTGTCAACTTAGCCAACGGTCGGTGGCTAAGCTGACAAATGTCTCGGTTCCCACCCAGGCGTCATGGATTCGATTCCTCGGCTGGCTAAGTCCTCCATCAAGGAAGATCTTCCACTTTTAATGATGCTAGTAGGAGATTTTCAAATATTGTCTGATTATTCGTAACCCGTGAACAAAAAATATGCCATAATCGATATTTGTGTCTTTTTGTATTGAAAAGGCCCATGTTGGGTTCTGAAATGATAATGCGGTTGGTTCAGCCAAACAATACTTTTAATGGAACACAGTGATCAGACAGTGATTTGTTTTGAGTGCTCTTTTGTTCGCCAGAAGAAAAACTACTTTCGTGCAAGTTCGTTCATATGGATATCATTCTATAAGTGTTTGGTTATCCTTCCTCCTTTTAAACCTTTGATCTATCCAATATTAAAATCAGTCAAAACCATCATTATTTGTCGTCGTTGTTTACAGTCCACATAATGCATTTACATAATTATCGTGTAAGTAGTTTCGGTTGTAACAGCCCATCTAGTGTATTATAATCCATCGGAGTGATGATTTAGATTATTTGACCTGTGTGATCGCGCACGCGCCCAGGAGTCTGACAATGGACATTTTTTTCCCTTTTTGATGTATACTCGTTGATAATGCTGGAAAGAAAACCCATCATGCCTGGACGTATACAATGTACAAACTTAATAACATCAACCAACATTGAACAGCGGAAAAAAAACCTAATCAATATATCAAAAGTCAAATACCCCCATACTCATGCTTAAAAGTTTATTTTTTATTGATGCGATGAAGAGATGAGTTTCATATGAAATAAAACAATCATTTTGTAGGAGAGGTACAATTTTTTTGATATTTTTGTTGTTACCAGCTGTTAATGATAGGTATATAATACTACCTAGGGGTTTATAAGCGAACCCAGTAGGCAGCCACTTCATAAATACGTTTTTTTATTCCTACACAGTGATGTTTTATTTCCCAATTTTCGAATTTCAACGCTTTTGTCATCTTATTTAATTTTTTGACTGCAACGAATGTATTTTTCAAGGCTACATAGCTCATGATAGAGATCAGGTGGCTAGCTTAAAATACTTGCATTGATCTATAAATTCCCAACAGTACAAGCTGTGATGCCAAAACTCATATTTTGTGATTTTTTCTGATTCTGACGAACAACGGATTTCTGATTTATTGTTGGGATTATCAAAAATTCCTGACATTCTCTGATAATTTCCGGGTTGATTTAATTTCATATTTTTTCAGGGCTTTCCTAGTTTTCAAGGTCTGTGGCAATCTTTCTTTAGGATATTTACGCACATTATTCTATGACATCAATTTTAACTAAACTAATTCAGCTCGGAGCGTGTTGTTATTTTCATGCCATTGTTCCATGGTCAAATTTAACAATTCAATTATTTTTGAATATATTTTGGTAGAAAACAGTCAATTTGTAGTTTGACATAATAATGAAATAAAACAATTACTTCGGTAAGCCAAAATCTTAATAATCAATTAAATGTATCCAAAAGCCCAATATTAGGTATATTTCCCATAAACTCATTAAAATTCCCATTATCCCTAATCACCTGTTCAGCTAACACTTTGTCTCTTTAGATATAATATGGTAACCCATTATGTACACATCTGTCTTTCTCTCTGTTACTATGTTAGATTTTAATCTCATGCTATCTCACTGTTCCTTTATTCTATGTTATAGTTTGTCTCATTTTATATGCACACACAATATTTTTTTTGTTAGTTTAATTTTGTATGCTTGTGTAAAGCGAAACCGATCGGTCGTAATAAATTAAATAAATTTCGTGGCAATGAACAAAATAATTGTTTTATTTCATATTTTTAAATAACCTGGCGAAGTCGAATAATAATATTGAATACCATATTTTGCTACATGATTTAATTGTATGATTTACATTACCTATCTCAATAGGTATAACTGTTCTGAGTAAATATATGGTATTTCTTATCGATATTTTAAATAAATCATTTGTGGTATTGCTTGATTTAGCAACCTGCAAAGTGATGTTTGGGATCATTTTTAAGTGCTGTCCCTTAAATAATGCAAATTATTGTAACTTTCAATGATTTTCAAATGTCAAACTTATATATAACATCGACTGCCTCAATTCTTCCTTCTTTTCTTTCGAAATTCTCATAAACAACAGCTTTCATTAATATACCGTAAAGAGATTCAAGCCTCTTTAAAACAATCAATTATCAAAAATATAAAAAATAGTTAACAACTAAGTGTTTTCATTTAACGAGTTGACAACAATTCCGTGTGGGTAATTTTCTTGTTTAATCTATCCATGAAAGTCTAACATTTATAATCTTGGGCCAGATCGAAGACTTTCTGGCGTGGACAATTCTCTAAAATCGATTTTTACTGCGGAAATTGGTAGTATTCGCTTCGACTGAGATATGCCACATGGGGGAACTTGTATTTTTACTATTCGTCGTGCGCTCAACAGGTTGGCTGTAAAATCATTTGCCTACAACTTGGGTCTCTTCAAACCTCAAGTTCCCTCCATCCTTTACTCAAAACGAGCCTCCAAAGGGTAATCCTCTCTCGCAGTTAATGTATATCTGTAATACTGAAAAATTAAACGATATGTCATACATCTCGAGAGAGGTTTAATTTGCATCGTACGTTTTTCGTCTAAAATATTGAAACTTATTTTATTGTATTATTCTAATATTTTATTTATATACTACATTATGACTTGTTTAATCATTTATTATCACTATCGACGGCCTCCATGGTCGAGGGGTAAGGCTCTCGACTACGAATCCGAAGGTCGCGGGTTCAAATCCGGCGTGCGCAAGTAATTTTTATTTAATTAGTTTGTGTTGTTTCACAATTTATTAATTTTAAAATAATATATAGTATATTTGCACACGTTCCAGAGTGGAAGATACTCCCGGTATCGCCCTGGTGAAAGACCACCATTCAAAATTGTAAAGCCAGGTATTTCCCCACCTTGCGCTTCCCTTCTCCTTCCCCTCCCTAATACCTTCAGTCTCACAACATTCCCCAATTGGGGATGCCATAGTCTCAGACGGTTGGGAGCAGTTGGGACTCTTGTGCGGTATTCATTTTAAAAAATAACTAAATGTACCAGGCACGCTTACGCAAAAAAACACAAGATATTTTTAGAACTGCTCCAAATAATGACTTAGATGTTATCTGTATTTCAGAAACCTGGCTTGTCGACAATAAGTTTTGATGTTTACATATATCTAATTTTTTTTTTTTTAATCTGTAATTTTACGTAGGTATTTAATGTAACTTAATTCTAATATTATGTTTACACTCTTATTTACAACGAATGTTGGTTTCCTAATTAAAATTAAATTTTTAAAATCAGACAGCATTCCCAAATTTGACACAGTACTGTTGTATATAGGTTGAGTAACTAATATAAAATTTAAATAAAAATCTCATATTTTTCGAATCTGTTTCCAATGGCCACCCTGGATAACCAATTGGAAGCAGAGTGAGAAATACATAATTAATAATAATAAATGTCACTCTTCTTTAAGTTAAGTCACTAGAACTAGACGTCAAACTACGTAACCAGAAAAATAGCGTTTGAAATGAACAAATAATTTTGCTCTCAATTCCTTTGATGAAATTGACCTCTGCAGAAGCACGCGTCGCCAGTCCCCGAATTAAACAAAGTTTTTATGTTGACTGTTGTGAAGTTAAAGTTTGAAATGAATAATATCTGTGAATTAACTAACACACTAAAGTTCAGGAAATTGTCGGATTAAATGACGACATAAAACAGGGGATTTTGGAATGTTTCACGTAAAATACTCAAATTAGAAGGCTAGCGAACCAACCGTTTGGCATAGGCTATTTTTCTACTTCTTCTGATGCTCTCTCCTATCGGAGGTTAATTATCATCAGCTAGCTCATAGTTCTCATCTCCTACATTGTAACAGTTTTATGACGCAGATGCAATGATCGCTATATTCGATTCCTATTACCAAGTAAGCTGTATCACGCTAGCGGGATTGGACTCCGCATTAAACTATGCTGAAAAAAATTTAGAAAAAATCCTCAGGAATATCTATATGCGGACGCATGGAACTTATCCGAGGTTCATGGACCACATGGACTTATTTGAGGCAACAAATACAGTTGGCCTAGAAACCAGACGTTATGCAATTCTTGAAATACTTAGTTTTAATATAGTGCATAATTCTATTGATAACCCATTCCCTTGGAATGCTACGGCTTATACGTGCCTGAAAACTTCAGCCGTAGTCGTCGCCACGACTTGTTCAAAATGCCACACGGCAGAACAGATGTTCTAGCACAGCGTAGCATGACAAGAGGAATGGTGCTTATGAATTAATTTTCTAAAACAGTAGATATATTTCATTACTCTCTAAATAACCTTAAAACTTTTTGTATATCTATATTTTAAGTGTTGAGAATATAATAAATTTTCTACTGTAAGTGAATGAGTAATATGTCGTATAATAAATTAAATAAAAAATAATATTTTGGCAAACTTCCTCTTGACCGGTTAGTGGCCGAATAATATAAAGCGTCTGGTTCCCACCCAAGCGTCGCGGGCTTATTACGCCAGTTTAATCGATCTCATATCTCAATTTAAGAATGAATAAATAAATTAATAAGGTCTGTAAAGAAATTAATAATGTCTCAATAGCTCAATTGGTAGAGACGACAGTTCCGCTAAGACTAGAGGATCCGAATTCGAGTCCCAGTTGCGACCGTTACCTTTTTTTTATTTTCTGTGTCTTTTTCTGTTTCATGTTTCATTGAGATTTGTTAATATTATCATCTTCAATGTTTAAATATGTAAATATGTGTGAGGTGTATGAGCTACAATAACTTGTTCCAATAAATTGAACACAATATTACTTATACAAATTTTAATTCTGTTTTAGGCCGGTTTTATAACCATCCGTTCGTAACGCTTGATACCATTTTTAACTAATATTTAGTCTACCGCAATGATTTCGCCGTTTTATAAACGTTCGTCAGATTACCGGTCGTTTGAAAGCTGTCAGTTGTTGCCCGACGATCGCTTATTTAAATTATAAAAGACAATATTATAATTTGCCTTATGAAATGGATTCAAAGTGGTGACAAGCGAATGTCAAACAGCAGAGCGACTCAACTGATGTATATAGTATTCGGTGCTGCATTGATCGTTGATATTTTTAATATCACTTACAAAAAATTATGCAACTATTTCTTAACCCATGTTACAAAATAGTTATAAAATTGGCCTCATGATTTTTTATACTTTACCTATCAACCTTTCACTTCTTGCATGTTTGATGCAGATCTTCGGTATTTGTTACAATCATCAATGCACAAATGTTTTCTTACTTGTACTATTTGTTATTTCTAATACATGTCTATAATGTCTATGTGTATCTTTTACAATTTCTCTTTTATCAATCTCTGTAATATAAATAAAATATGCATTCAAGACAAAAAATTGGACGGATAGCGGTCAGTTAACAAAACAGTTCGTTACGTAACTTAAATTTGGCAGTTCGTTTATAAAACTGACCCTGTGCACCTAATCACCGACAGCATACACTGTTTTATCTCCCGGCCTGCAGGACCAACTAGCCAATGGTCATGCCGGTGGGGAGGGCAATCTTGCAGTTAAATAGAATCATTTCGGATGTCGACATATTTATCATCAATGAAACTGCGTTTAAACATAAATCTTTGCTACTTGTGTATATATAAGTATGTGTTGTTTGCAATTTACTGAGATTATGTATGCTACCTTCTTTCTTTTAATTTTTATTATTTTTTATAAGTCATTGTTTTGAATGTTGTACATCCGTTCTTTTATAATAATATCTTTAAAAATGCCTTTAAATGTTTTTTTTTACTGGAAATAAAGAATGCAATAGACATGAATTGATTTGAATTGAATTGAATCGAATCGAATCTAATCAAATTAAATTAAATTGAATTGAAATGAATTGAATTGAATTGTAGAGAATTGAATTGATTTGAATTAAATTGAATTGAATTTTATCATTGTTTTGAATATTGTATATCCTTTCTTATCTAATAATATCTTTTAAAATGCCTTAAAATGTATTTTTTTACTAGGAATATAGAATGCAATAAACATGAATTGAATTGAATTGATTTGAATTGAATTGAATTGAATTGAATCGAATCTAAGCTAATTAAATTGAATTGAATTGAATTGAATCGAATCGAATCGAAGCTAATTAAATTGAATTGAATTGAATCGAATCGAATCGAACTAATCGAATCGAATCGAAAGGAACGAATCGACCCGAATCGAATTGAATTGAATCAATTCACGAAATGTATATTACGAACGGGAATTTCTCTTAGTAACGATTTATGATAATGTTACTCACTCAGAAGCGACACACAATGACAAACACTTCTAACCCGCTATCTTTTGTGATGATAAGTAAGCAAACACAAATAGTTGCATATTAAAACGAGCACTTGTATTTGCAATGATGTTTGTAGCTGTTCTACCAAACCGCACTAATGACATCATGTGCCGCGGTATTCCCTCTTGTTAATCACGCCGCATATCGCCCTCTGTCTATTTATATTTCCCATTATGACAATACGCATGATTTGCATGTAAGTCGGTGTTATTTTCTCTAATACAATAACACGGGGCAAACATTGTTTCTACGCGACTCAATAGCTTCATTCAGACAGTCTACACGACACACGTGAGCTATTCCCGGCTACCAAATAAATAATTATCGTTAGTTAATCATTGTAGAAAATAACATTAACATAAACTAAATGAAACATGAAAACAGAAAAAAACGACAAAAAATAAAACGATATCAGTCGCATCTGGGACTCGAACCCAGGACCTTTGCCTATCCGGGGCAACCGCATAAACAACTTAGCTAATAATAATAATAATAATTGGATGATTTTTATAGCGCCGTTCCTGTTAAAAATCACCTCAAGGGCGCTGTGAGACCACTTCAATTTATGTCATTTTCATCGATATCATATCTCAAAATTTTAAATCTCAATAAAAATAATTAAACATTGTAATTATTGTTAGAGCTATGCATGAACAACTATGCTTCCAGTTTAAAATGTTTTTTTGTTAGGCAAAATGAAAAGAAGAAAAACAACAACTGTGCATGACAGTGTCAGAAATGCATTAAATTGCAGTCAGAGGGGTCAAATCACCGTTGACAATAAAGGCCAAAAAAATAGTTTTAATTTTCGTAAATTTTACAAAAGTGCATGGATTTCTTACTTCGACTGTATAATTTGATTAAACAATAAAATTTAAGAAAGCTTTGACTACCCAAATGGGAACAAATCCCGTTTTAGGACAGTCAAATTGACAAGTTTAGTTCATATTAAGTGCCATTATACAAAAATAGAAGGTAAAAAGCTAGTACTGACATTAAGATGGCGTTATTGAGATTTTTCTAATGAATTATTTAAATTGTTTCGAAATGTATTGAAGGGATTAAAAATGGATTTTAAGGAATTTTTAAACAAGTGACATGCCCTGAACTGGGAAAATCAAAAAATATATTTGACTTTGTTTAAAGCTGTGATTATCTAAAAATTAATCTTAAATTGTAATTTCGGGAATCATAAAATCGAAATGCTGAGGTTTGACATCATGAATGAGTTTAGCTTTTTCTGTCTCTAATTCATAGGTCACTACGTCTTTATTTTAAGCGCACGAATCCATTTCAACCACTTTGAAATATTAATTTATTTTTCAAAAATGAGACAAGACGACATATTGGTTATATGTTGATTGTTTCATATTTTTCGATTGAATTAAAAGATGTGTTTATTTACAGAATTTTTGTACCTACTAGTAAGGTCACAAATTAGGAAGATTTATAGTAAAAATGAGAGGGGAGTTGACTAAACATTACTTGGCTACTGTCGAAGAGAGACAATACAAATTTGGGAACTTCCAAAGGGGGGAAAGAATTCATTGTCATCGTGGGAAAAAAAAATTAATGATTCATTAAAAATATAATTTTTTCATAAGAAGTAATCACTTTGTGATATTAAATAAAATAAACGGTTTGTTGTAAATATATTTTATTTTTCGCCAAACGGTTTCGCTTAGCTCACGCTACGTCGGGGCAAATGTAACAACTAAAGAATAATACAAAGTTATCACTTATAATACGAGGTGTGTTCAAAAGAAAAGGTGAATTTTGAATTTTCGCGGGCTGTGTACATTGGATTATCGATTTTTTTTGTTATGTTGGTACACATATGTTTATCATATGTTAGCATTATCAGCCATTTTGGATCAGTGGTTTGCTTTTGACAACTGGAAAGCTTAGTCACGTTTTTTGGTGTTCTTCGATTTTTTACTTTTGAAAAAAAATGATCGAAGAATATGTATTAAATTTTGCGTTAAAAATGGAATAAAGTGCTCCAACGCGTGCTCCAAGTGAAGTGAAATTTTATATTTGCTTTGTTTTCTATGTCCTTATCAGCATTTCTTCAAAAAATCCAAAAATCGATGTTTTTCGATTTTTTACAAAAATTTTTTTTAGTTAAAAATCGAAGAAAAAACAAAACGTGACTAACCTTTCCAGTTGTCAAAAACAAACCACTGATCCAAAATGGCTGATAATGCTAACATATAATAAACATATGTGTACGAACATCACAAAAAAAAACGACAATCGAATGTACACAGCCCGCGAAAATTCAAAATTCACCTTTTCTTTTGAACACACCTCGTATATAGTTACAGTTACAGAAAACAAAATATAGTGAAATAGAATACAAAAGAGAGAGAAAAGAGAACAAAACACTGAAATTTAAATTTAGGAGGTAACCCACTTAATAATCAAACAAATTTATCCTGTGAATCTTCCCCGGCTTATCAATTATTAACTTCCACCTCATATGTCGTTTTGGATACCGTTGTTATATTGCCTCAGTCATCCCTTTAATTATTATTATGTAATCAAGTAGTCTATTTTCCATTAGTAACTGATCTTTCTTGTATAAATATTGAAGGATTATCTCTCTTTCTACATTCTCTTCATTATGTTCCCATTATACTGTTGTATTTACTATCTATTTTTATTAATATATTAATTAATATTAAGGTTGTCTCCCTCTTACACATAATACTTTTCTATTGTTGTCTCCCTCTAATGTTTTGTTCTCTTTTCTCTCTCTTTTTTATTCTATTTCACTCTATTGTATTCTGTAACTATATATAACCGATAACTCTGTATTATTCTTTTGTTATTATATTTGGCCTGACGATGCTTGAGCTAAGCGAAACCGGTTGTTCAAAAATAAAATGTATTTGTGGTTTCTAACAAAGCATTTGTTTTATTTTTAAAAACATTGTTTCTATCCTACCTACACACTACTACTGCTAATAATTCTTATTTCAAACGTTAAATCATCAAAAGTTCTACTATTTGATTCTATGTCACTTTGTATTTTATCTCCATTACTAATCTTTAATCTCTCTCTGTAAAAGATCAATTTTGGAAAAGATTTTTAAACATTTATTTTAAATATCGTGTGATGATGATGGATTATTCAAATGTAAAAGTTCGTAGCCATTTTATGTCAAAAGTTTGTTTTAATTGGATATATTTGTTGTAACGCGTGTCGGAACCGCTGACAGACGATCTATTGTAGTAAAAGTTTCATTATATTATCCATTCATTTTTAATGTAAAAATCTTTTACATTTTCGCAGGATTGGCCCATATTTATTTTTAGTGATAAGATAAATGGTCGCGATAAGCTCTTAATGTGTCATTTAGTGTTTAAAATCTGTATAACACACTAGTTTCGATAAATCAGTGTCATCTTCGGGGCAGAATAGGGTGTTTACCCCCTCATCATCGCGTAATTTTCTCACAGGGGTAAGCATAGAGGATGGAACGCTACACAAATCTGTCTTTGGACACAATGCTCGCTTCAATCACATAACTCTTTTGTTATTTCTTTGACTCTCGGCTCTCGGCTCTCGGCTCTCGGCTCTCGGCTCTCGGCTCTCGGCTCTCTGCTCTCGGCTCTCGGCTCTCGGCTCTCGGCTCTCGGCTCTCGGCTCTAGGCTCTCGGCTCTCGGCTCTCGGCTCTCGGCTATCAACTCTTGGATCTCGGCTATCAACTCTTGGATCTCGACTCCTTCGACTCTCGACTCTTGACATGAACATTACCATTCCAATGTCTTAGTGGGACATTCTCTATTTCTTCTCACATCTACTTGCGCGTCTCTGACACTCATTTCTCCGTTCATCTGCTCTACGTCTCCAAACCATTCAAACATCACTTTCGTTGTGCTTGCATTTATTTCGGATCTCCCCTCTAGTAACCTGGTGTACCTACATGGTTTTACAATATATTCTCCTTATTAAAGGCAATACCGCTGAGAGTTCCATTGTATCATCTTCCTCTATGCAACAGAAAGATGGGGTACAACGGAGCTCTCAGCGGCATTACTATATAAAATCTATTTAAATGAAACTTTTGAAAATGTCTCCTAAATCTTAAAAATAATTTTTCCTCAATAGTTTTCCGCTTTTAGGTTTTTATTCTCCATAATACTAATTTTATTTATTTAAATTGTACAATGTAGTTAGCTTTATTTGCGCTGTTTCATTGTCCCAGTGACTGCTATGAAATGCGTGCACCTTTTACTGCCGCTCGTTGTAATTTGTTCCCCTTGTTGACCTTTGTCAAATAGTTACCAGTGCTCATGGTGACTAGTGACGCGTGTGTGCTGTAAATTCAAACACAGAACATAAACAAATTCTTGTTTTATTTTTACCAGTAGCACAGTAGCTCAAAACTCGTATGTTCGGGAAGTTATATTCATGAATAAGTATTGCCGTATATTTATTAATTGTTTTTTGTGTTTAATTCATAGAACTCCATTTGATTTTTTTTTTAAATTTAATGCATATCACATTTAATAATGTGATTATTAAGTTCTGCGAGTATTGTATTCTAAAAGAATTTTAATTTATTCTAACTAAATCGGTTTTACCGATAATACATAATTATTTTAAACACCCGTCCAAATTAGAAACGGGTGGGGCAAATAAAATCATACCAATAAGTCGTCACAATGTGGATTAACCGCAGTTTGAAAATGGCCTTGAACCCCGAAACAGCTCATAGAATAATAAAAACTAATATAATTGCCATATACACTGCCTAGAAGTTGAAAAATTGAACTCTTTTCACTTGACGTGATGGAATTGCACTTTAATAATGTATTAAAACAATAATAATAAAAAAATCCACTTTTTTTTATGACCTGACCGGTTTCATCGTATCACTGCCATTTTCATACTAGTACAATTTTTCTTAAACAATGGAATGTATATATACAATTTTGAGGTATCAGGAGTGTGAAACTATGTTGAATATGAGGACCGTTCAATGGCTGAGTCGGCATCGCGTCTGGATCCCACCATGGCGTCGTGAGTTTAATTCCTCGGCTGTCTAAGTCCTCCACTGCGACACAAGCAACATCTACCAGCAAACTACAACATCCACAAACCGATTTGTTTATTTTATTATTTGCCTGCTTGCAGGACATTATCTTAGGATAAATTCTCCAATTCCCCGTATTTGTGCGCAATATAAGTAACAATTTCAAATATCGACATTCTTTACAATACCCTTTCTAAATATCGAACCGAAGTAATACGTACGACCACAAATTGATGAACGAGTTTAAAATGCATCGAGATCATTTCCTGTCCCGATCCTATCTTCCTCTTCCTCTCCTTTCTTCCTTCTTATTCTGTTTTTTTTTTGCTAATAAAACATCTGTACTTAACCACTGGTAGCACAAGAAACTTTGTTGACCTACCTTTTGTTTAGCTTCCTTTGTATATAAATCTGTGTTAAAAGCTGTTTGTTTCTTACAATAAAAAAAATTAATCTTCCACTTACTGTGATGGTAGTAGAAGTTTTTCCAATATTGTCAGATTATACGTAACCCGGGAATGTTTGTCTTTTTTTGTAAAAAAATAAATAAATTTTATTAATCAGTATTGCTATAACCTGATTTTACATGCTGTAGGGTTTAAAATATTTTGTTTCTATTAATATTATAACTTTATATGCCCATCTGGTTTTAAAAACTATTAAAAAAGGATTACAGTGTGTTTTTAACAAGGTGATTTCATAATCCGTTCTGTTGATTTTAGTTGATTCCAAGCATCTTTTTCTTCAACGCTCTCTGAATAAAAAATACTACCAATTGTTAGTTTCATAATATGTTAATATATCGACGCATGGAATAGGTAACTTTTCGAAATGAGTATTTACAAGTTCATCCTCAAAACACCTCGAACTGATAGTGTGATGAGTGACAGCTTAGGTCCGACTTTGTTTTTATTGCACATCAATGACCTTACGTCGTCTGCACCAATTAATTGTTACGCAGATGATATTACAGTCCATGATAGCTTTTTGTTTGATAAACCCCCAAAGGGCACACAAACTCCAACGACTCGGAGGGCTTTGAAGCAGGGAATGAACGGTTACCTCAAGAGGATTTCCTTGGAGTAAGAATAACCTCGTCTATTTAATGTTTCAAAGACCCAATCATGTCTGATTACTAGTATTTTGCTTGTATCTCAAATTTAGAAAGTGAAATAATGTTATTTTGAGTGCTGACTCACGTGACTGGTACCTATGAGTGCACATATCCAGCCCGAGATAGAAAGACACCGGGAGAAGAATTATAATTAATCGTATTGTACCGTAATTGTTATCGATGCTAATTGAGACATTTATTTCGAAATATCAACATAATTTTAACCTTCGGGGGGAAACGAGACAACAATTTTCAAACTTTATCAGGATAGGACGTGTTTTGATCATTTCCATCATCAGAAACGTGACAACTATTGTTTTAGCGTCTTTAACGCACACCAAATCCCCAAACAAAACAACTTACAAGAACATCACGACTCCTATTCGCCGTTAGATCATGTTGACATCTCGTAATCGCCTAAATGTCCTCTACACGAAATATGTATGTCTGACAACGTCTCGCCTAGCCTTATGGTATGTTAAATACGATATCTGCCTTCATACATAAAATATTACTGTGGATATGGCACATGCCACGCATCTAAATTCAATCGTGGAGGCATTTGATTAAAGCCGTTTTACGTGCATGCATATAATATTGCAGATGCGAATTGTTTCTAACACTGCAGGATTGGATCGTGACACATCTAATGTTAGTCTTGGGTTTTAAAGTTATTTCACTGAATTTAGTTTAGTTCAGTTTTTCAAGGGAGTATATTTTAATCATTCACTTTTTGGTCCTTCGTCGAGATTTTTTGGTCGTTCACTTTGTGGTCCTTCGTCAAGACTTTTTTGTCGTTCACTTTTTGGTCATTCGTCGAAACTTTTTGGTCATTTGTCGAGACATTTTGGTCGTTCACACATATCGTTTGACGTTTTAATTTTTATTAGGTACATGTGATGGTTTTTTTAGTTTGTCTCCTCTCAATATTATATCTTCTAACAGTGACAAATACATAAATAAGCTTTATTTTTTTTCTATTAAAAAATGGTATCTTTCCTTTTTCTATCTCACTTATGATATTCTCTCACTGGGAATGTATTAGTTTCCCTGGCTCCGAGCACCGGGTCTTAGTGTAATATTATATTATAAATTAGATTTCTGGGGCGTATGTGTGATAAAACCGTATACAGCCATTTTATTGTTTGTTTAAAAGAAATAATATTACATTCAACGATCGACATCGCTGCAGTGCTTCAAGGAGAAGTTCTGCAGCGATTGGTTGCTGACTGCACAGTCGCCGCACAACATCATTGCTAAATAATGAAATGGATACTATACTATCTCTGAAACACTTATATTCAAAAGATATTTTAATTTACGCATTCAAAAACAAGGATAACTTTGCACATACAAACTCGGGTCGATTCACAAGATCCCCATTACAACTTACATTCCACCAACCTACAATTAAACATCTTTTGCACAAACAAATTTGCAATATTTCTCAATAAAAGTAAAAACCAATAAAAAACATTACAAGATTAGCCAACTTCAATAGAAGTATTAAGTTATGGAATATGGACATGGGAAGGAAGAATATAGATATGATGTTGCAACCGAACAGAGATTAACGCTCACGGTACGTTTTCTTCTAGATTTTAGAATTTTTATTCCTTTATTGCTTTATATTTTTCCTCTAGTAATATTTTAACGTAATTTCTTAGACCTTAGAACGGGGTACCCCAGTAAGGTCACATTTTTTGCGACTTTTGTAAAACATTATGAAAAATAAAAAAATAAAAAATATCATACTTACATACTTGTGTGTTGGTGTTGTTGTAAAAAAAAGTAATATTTGTATAATTTTTTAATTATCTTTTTATTATCTTTTATTTTATTTTATTTAACTGTGGATATTTTATGTAAGATATGTATCTTTAACTTTATACGTTTTCTAAAGGCACTGCTGAAAACCAGATGCACTCCGGTCTCCGGAATGTATAGCTGAGCAGTGCCCTTTTTGTCAATTGCTAAAATTATATAATATTTAAAAGTAAATAAATAAATATGTAAAATAAGTTATTGACAAATAAAGGTCAAAATACTAAATACTGAGAATATTATTTCACTTTCTTAACTTAACTACATATATATTATATTACTTCACTACATACACACATATTATTCTTATCTTATTTTGTTACTAACATTATTTATCATTTTTCTTAATATTACATATATTATTTGTATATGTGACATGTTATTCTTATCTTACATATTATTCTTATATTATTTATTTGATTATATGCCCAACTGGCCTTTTACATGGATTTTAGAACATAATATAAAGAGTTATCAAAAATTACAAGTACATAGATATTGTAAACTATAAAGTATCGAAGAATCTTTTTCAAACGTTTGACGGTGACATAAAATAGAAAACCAAAACAATATTATAACACAAATCATTACAGTTACATTATCCAATCTACAATATTACATATTGTAGGATTCATCAAAGTACTGGCATGGATGACGCTTTATTGTATAAATAGCGTCAGCAAATACACATCTCCAAATTATTACGAATGAGGAGATTCGAAGAGGCTGTTTGCAGTGCAAATCTTAGGCATTGATGGTTTGAACGTGTAAAGCAAATGGACAGAGAAAGGAACGTCTGGAGAACATATTATTTATTGTGACTCGAAATGGATAGTAGAAGTTGTCGAGGACGTCCTGGGAAGAAGTAGCACGATCAAGTGATTCTAATAATTGAGGCAGCTCATATCAAGAGTCAATTATATATGCGTGTGAGTAAAGCAAAGAGTGGTGCCACCCCTGCGGTAAAATAGTATGATATTAGTCACATAAAAAATGAAACGGTATTTTTGTATTTTGTTAGTCTATTCGTTGTCTCAATGCTAATTCACAAAGGGCGGTTGAACCGCTCGGTTTAAACTGTGCGTAAATTGGCACTTAGTGGCGATAGTCCCGTTTGTTGTAGATACAAAACTGTCAAGATTTCAGTGACCGTATATAGATGGCATTAGGTGTCTAGACTCATTAAACGAACACCCTCTATCATTATTCTAAATCACTCTATGAATATAAATAATATACGCCGATATTTAAATTTAATTAAAGCAAATCCCACATATATTTACGTGTGTATGTGTTGCCTGTGTACGAAAGTGTATTAAGTCAATAATTTGTCAATTTTTAAACTGTGTAGTTTGATGCGGGTTTTTGTGTAAGGTAGGATAAGGTAATTAAGAATTTCATCACTCTCGTGTGATATTCGACTTAAGGGTGTTTGGCTCTTTAAAAGGGTTCATAAGGGGTTTAATTCAATTCTAATGGACAGCTTTATAAAAGATTTAAGCGACATGGGTTGCGGTCAGTGGCGTAACATCGCATTTCGTTCCCCACCGCAAAATTATAACTTGTAGAGTTTAAATAAACCCTAATATTGATATTACAGATTTTTAATTAATTGTTGTGTTTAATTCGTAGATCTCAAATTTAACAATGTTATTATTAAATTCTGCAAATTTTAGTTTTTGTTATTATTGTGACAGCTGTTTCGGCGTTCAAAGCCATTTTCAAACTGTAAAATTTCAATAATAACGTTATTGAACTTGATTTACTATAAATAAAAATAAAAATAAAATATGAATATATGTATATACGAGTACAGTACAGACTTTTGAGGAAGCATAATTTGCTAAGCGTAAGCTACTTCTGATAGATATGTACAATACAAATATATAAATAAAGCAGTTGTAATTTTTTGATCCAAATTTGTAAAGTTTAGTTTTAGCTTCATTCAACATAATCCACCTGTACTTTTTTCATTGTACTCATTATTTTTAAGACTTTTTGATACGAATTCAAAATAATATTGTTTTCTCCACGAAAGGTTGTTAAAATTACAAGTAATTATCAAATCAAAAAAAAAATACCCAACTGCTATTCAGTAAAAAAAAATAAAGGACATTTCCTGCTGCAACCTACTAATAACTGAATTATCACAAATTTAATATATGGTAATATTATGTTTCATTGTTCAATCTCCTAAATAAATACATGTTGAAAAGAATTATGTTTTTTTTAAGAAAAAACTTAAAATACACTTTACAAGAAAATAATTTTAGGTTTATATTAAAAGTTCATTTGAAAAAATGTATATATGTTTATATACATAATTTTTTTATTTTAAAAAAATCCTTTTAATTTTTTTTGCAATTACAAATTAACTATCCATAATAGTACCCTCTCTAAACTCGAGAATTTCTCAATTAGGAAGGTATTAATTAAAAAATAAATAAACTAATATGTTTACATAATTAAAAAAATATATATATTTAATACTCATGTACTTACTATTATTATCGTGTAAACAATGTACTTAATTATATGTAATAAACATCTTTAAAAAAAGAGAATTAAAAATTTACCTCAAATGATAGGTGTATTATTTTTTTAAGATATCTGACAATAATCGATTGATTTTTAGATTTTTTTAAACTTGTTAATTTTGATAATGTTTATTTATATTGTCTTCCTGGGGCCGGGCATACATGTAGTTCCTCCACTGGCTGTGGTCCTTATTTGGTTGCATTGAATGGATTTTGATTTGTTTGGAGTAAAGGGGATGATGTGGGTTGTGAATTAAGCACAGTGTTTGAGATGATTTGCTAATTTGCGTGATTTTTTTGAGTGGCATGAAGCGTCGTTCAGGTGAGGGGTCTTTGAACGTTATTCCATTTTTTTTCTTTACAGGATTCTGACAAGAGTGTGGAAAAATGAGTTCATTAAAAAAAATATTAGTTAAATCACAATGCGTCCTACTTATTATAACTGAAAATAACCCCTGACTATGCCAAACTGCACATTGCGTTTGTTCTACTTGTATTTTATTGGAAGGTGCTCCGAAAAACTAGCATCATTGATCCCATCAGCACCAGTGCCCAGTCCGTAGACACGCCAAATGCATTGCTAACAATTGTACATGGTATGAGAAGGAGTAGTTTTTACTTAGAGTAACTAATTTAAATAGAGTTTTTATCACTCGTTCGTACGACTTTGTGAATTGAATTTTTAGCCGGATTTTAATTTTCATTTTGTATCTTAACTTTTAGTGTGCCGGAATCACCCATCGGATATTTGCAAAATGCGTATCCGTTGAACGCCGGCATTTCCGTTCGGTAATGTCGGAAAATCGTTTCTCTGGCTATAAGTGGTTGTATAACTTCTTACGCTTTTTAAGGTAATTTTATAAATATCCTCCAGTCTTAAAAATGATTAATATTTCAAATAAATACCAACTCTTCTTGTGCCACCAATCTTCTAATAAATGTAACATTAATAGAAAGGGAGGATAAAATAGCAACTGTGAAAATATCATCTTTATACTTAAATTTTGTATTTTTTCTTATAAAACTGTGTTCATCTGATGCAACCTGCCAAGTAAGTATGTTTTTCTGTATCTTTTTGTACATAATTAGGCACAAAAAAGGAAGTAATATTTATACAGCGCCCTTGAAGTGATTTTTCACAAAAACGGCGCTATACAAATCATCCAATTGTTATTATTATTATTCTGGAGAAACTACTTATAATAGATGAATACTCGTACAATTTTTATTAATATATAAACACATTATCTTGTAAGACGGCACAATAAAAAAAACTATTTTGCAAAAAACAAGTAAGCTATTACGAAAATTTACCCTAGGCAAAGTGCGGAAGTATTAGATCGTGGGCGCTTGGCTTTCCAAAAGATCCTCCATCGAGCATCCTCAGAGGTGATAAGATTAGGGAAAACCTTGGCCCGTGTGTAGTAAATAAAATAAAAATTAGATTTAAGAAATTAAAAACGTGTTTTACTTGTCCCGTAATTTTTTTTCCAAATTTTTATTTTAAAATAATCGGTTTTCGTTTCACATTAGTCATTTTTTAACGTCTATTTTTAATATGTTATTCAATGACCTATTTATGAAACTTGTAATATTTAACTTACATCACTTGGCCCGTCAGCCGATAAGACAAGAAGTGCTCTATACATACGATATTCATAGGCTAATTGCATCGAACAACAACAGCAACTACTACCAACTGTCAATCTCGAACGGCCCAAGTCAATTTGGTTCGCCGGCCATCGCGTATGCGCCTAGTAATAACACGGGTATAATGCCGTGCGCTTTTTTGGTGCTTAATTAAATTTAATAGAGCAATTTTCCCATATTAATATATCATAAAAGCCGCGCGGCGGACGTTTTATAAAATAAAAAATAAGTATAAAAAAAACGCCGAGCATTTAAGAGCGATCGATAACCTTACAAGGTAATTTATGGGTGTTTTTTTTGTTTTTGTCTACGGCAGAGGTGCGGAAACTTTTTTTAAAACTTCTCTGAAACATTATTAAGGCGAAGCTAGCAGTGAAATCACTATTTCGATTGATCGGTTGACATTATGAAAACCAAAAAATATGATTTTTATAAAATGAATTTTTTCCTAGAAATTTCCTTGATAAAAATTAAAATAAAATTGTTAATTTGGTTGTAAAAAAAAGTTATGGTAAACAATTAAATTTTATTTTATTTTTTCAATAGAATATTATGAACGTGTGTAAGAAACTGGTTTTAAAAAACACTGCTTTATAGCTAAGATTATTTGGGAAATATTCGTTTGGTTAATATTTTTTGTTTCTTACAAATTCTTCACAAAATAAATAAAAACTGTTTTTCGCTTACAACAAACATTTCTAGATTCCGCTTGCCAAGCGAAGTTTATGCATATTACATATATTCGTGATGACATAAGACACGCAACTTGTAGCAATATTTTTGGCTAGTATATTTCTCTTAAAGGATACGCCCTCAATTTATGTGCAATGCTTTTTGTAAGGACACGACAGAGCGGTTTAGCTCCAACTGTACATAGCTTATATGTTTTTTTTTTTAAGTATCCGTATTTTTTTTAATATAAAGCCGAAAATCTTTGTGCTGTCGATCGGTGAGCAAAACGTCATGAAGTTTATATGGATTTTTAACAGGTACAATACATAAAGACAACAGGAGAATTATGTGACACCAGATTATATAGAACAATTAACAACGTGATTGACAGCCCTGCCATCTTCGCCACTATTAAATTAAATGTACCAACGAAAACCACAAGACAAACTGTAACATTTTTCTGCAATGCTTACACAATCAACTATCAGTCTCATTCATTAACCAATAGGATGCATGATCTAGACAACAGGTTTGAAGGTGTTGTTGATGTATTTGCTGACAGTAAAGCATCATCTATACCAGCGCTTTGATAAATCCTGCATTAGAGTGGGTAATGTAGCGTTAATGATTTTTGTTAAAATATTGATTTGGTTTTCTATTTTGTGTCACTATTAAACGTTTGAAAAATATTGTTCTTTACTTCATGGCTTAAAATCTCCATGTACGTACTTGTAATTTCTGATAGCACTTTATATTATTTTATAAAATCCACGTAAATTCTAGACGGGCGAATAATCAAATAAATTAACATCACTTTTATGTTGCTAATTGTAAAAAATCTGTAGAAAACCTGCGAGTGAACTGAGCAATTGAGGCATTCATCGGTAGATATCAAAATATTGAATTATATAAAAATTCCAAGTATTTTTGCTACAAAATCTCTGTATATTCTAAAATTAGATATCCGTTCGATAAATACGCCTTCAGTTTCCTATTCCGAGAAACTGGTAACAATGTAAACTTGTATTTCTCTATAAAAGTGAAAAATACGTTCCCAGATACAGCAGATGAAAAGAAACGTATATTATGATGAAATTACCAACTACGTTGAGTTACAAGAAGATGTTTGTGGGAAGATGTGATGAAACTTGACACTCGTATAGACCAGCGTCCCGCTTCTGGACGAATTTTATCTGCAAAGTCCAACCATAGGAAAAAAAATTACATTTCAGCTTTTGTAAGACAGTTTTTTCTGCCAAATTAATTTATAATAGAGAATATTATTTAAACAATATCAGTGGTATGTTGTTTTATTTTTGAGGTATTCAGCCATCTCGTGATTACACTTTATTCTTGAGTCAACGTTTCGAATAGCCTTGCAGTGCTTACCATCAGGGCAGATGTACAGCGTTCAGAAAAATGATTTTCTTTTTGAGAAGCGACGTAACGTTTTGAACGGTTCAACCCCGTTCAATAACATAAATATCAAACAACGATGTACAAATTCGAATTTTAAATAGTTTAACAATAAATTTGACGGTCTCCGTGGATGAGTGGGTACGATCCTTGGCTTCAATACCGGAGGTAGCGGGTTCAAATCCCATTGTGCGCAAGTAAATTTTATTTAATTAAAAAATAATAATAATCATAATTTTACAAAAGAAAACAATGACAATGCAAAAAGTCCCGATAAACTACTTTTTTGTAGTTTGTCTAACGGGAGCTTGTTACTTAAAATTTAAAATTTACAAACAAAATATATAATATAAAAACATTAAAAAAAAAACAATATATAAAAAAAAAACATAAAAAACATATGTAACAAACTTAAACATATGTAACAAACATAAATATTTCTCAAGAATTTTACTCTAAAATATTTTAACAAAAATATATTAAAAAAATAAATAAAATAAAAACATAAATGAAAGCAATAAATCATAAATAAAATAATGTTTCCTATTTCCTTTTATTAAATTGTGTTATTTCACAATGAATTTATTAAAAATAATATGTAGTATATTTGCGGCAATTTCCAGAGTGGTAGATACAGTCAGAATCGCCCTGGTGAAAGACCCCAGTTTATTCAGTTTCGAAACGTTGTTTGAAATGGCTTTTATATGTATCTAAAAATTTTACTAATATTATTTATCTTTAAAACAATTAAATAAATATATAGTTCTCGTACCAGGGCTTTCCCACCCCTTTTCTAATATCTGTTTGGACCGTTCAACGGGAATCAAGGCGTGATTTTGGTATTTTTATGGTCCTTCAATGCGTTCACACCACGCGCATTACACTCCAATCCCGGGAAACCATTCCACATCACCAAACAAACACTTATTTAATCTCAATACTTCTGCGGTCCTGGTGTCGTGGAATGGAGTCTGCCTCGCTATCACGTGTCGGAATAAGAAGTCAGAGACAGATAAAGCATTATTTTTTTTATAAAATGTTGATATTAATAACAGCTTTCGAGACCACCATGTTTATGGCACGGAACTAAAGCCGTGCCGCTCATAGATCCGTTGTGACCTCTCCTTCTATCTCATTCGTGATGCATGTAAACGAAAGAGAGGTGACAATGGTGCTCTCAGCAACAGGATATTCTCATAGTAGTTTGAGTATTGATTCGATGTTCTAGAATTTAGTCTGCTGATAGCTCCGTTTTAACCTCTCCCTCTTTCTCAAAAGACGCGGCGAAGCAATTTCATTTTTCACGACCGGCGCAAAAAGTTTTCACTCTCGAATTTCAATTTCACTTCAGAATAAATAGTATGTTTTTGATCAATACTTATATATTTTTATTATATTCAGTAAAATTCACAATTCGAGCGGCATACTGCCGCGCTTATTGTGCATATGCCCGCGCCAGTCATTTTATGAACCGTGACTTCACACTCTTATCGGCTGACCGGTGACATTATCAATATTTTGAAGGCTTATATCTTCGGTACTACCATATTCGGCATTATTCAAGAATTCAGCATGCTCTAATTAATATGATATATTTGCAAATAAAATGAAATTTCGTTGTAGGAGACAACCTCATTGTGACAGTTTGAGCTATAAATCACAGATGGCTTTACTAATTAGCATTAATAGTAGTTTCAGAGAGTTTAGATAGATGTCACTAGGGTGTTCTTTAAGAGATGAGTACAGCATACCGGCCTTGCAGACGGGCAGATTTTAAGAATAACTAATTGAGATCAATGTCTTCCTTGCTGTTCTTATTCTATTCTTAATATGTGGATGACGGTGCATTTATAACCTTAGATCATCACAACAATAATTGGCACAGCCTATAGAATATGACGTCTTTTATAACAAGAATCGAAATGTTGCTAATTTTTTTTTATGTGATACCACACAACAGTCCCAACTGCTCCTAACCGACTGGAGCCAGTGAGACTATGGCATCCCCAATTGGTGTATGTTGTGAGACTGGAGGTATTTTAGGAGGAGAAGAAGATAGGGAAAAACCTGGCCATTCATATCTGGTCACCAAATACGGCTTAATCCATTTCAAGCAACGTTTCGATCCTGAATGGTGGTACTTCACCAGGGTGATACTTACAGTGTCTACCACTCGAGATATATCGTTAGCCGTATTTGGTGACCAAATTTGAATAGTACTATCCGTACTTCCCACCTTCCTCCACCCCATCTCCTTCCCTTTCCCCCTACCTTTAACCTCTCAACATGCTTCTCTTGGGGATGTCATAGTCTTACTGGCTCCATGCGGTTGGGGCAGTTTGAACTCTTGTTCGGTATTCACATAAGGGGAAGAGTATAAAGGAAGATGATATATTTCGCAGTGTAAAATATTTATTTTGAACAGTCAAATTATAATTTGGAAGTAATTCATCTCCCGATACTTGGCTCAGTACTATACTGCGTCAGTAGTCAGTAATCACCATCCGTCATGGTTAATTGAATCAGGGACATAAATAAATAAATCGATGTCCTTTTGGACGGCGTAGCAGTTAAGTAGCTGAAGCCGGTCGGGCGGACGTTTCGACGTCGCTTCCGGTGATGTTCTTCCGGAAACGGACCGGCAGGGGACTTGCGATTGAATTATGAATGGGGGATTCTGTTTTGAGTTAGGGTTGCCACAAATAAACCATTTATGTTTGCATATTCTTCTTATTATTTTAATTGTCGCCTACGAGTAACTATACCTCCACTTCTATCCAATACACCTCTCCATCTCTTTCTCCAATTTTTGTTACTATTTATTTTGTGAAATATCACCTCAGGAGTACTTAACCGCCCTATGCCTATGAAGATACGTGATACGCAAAATTTTATTGCACCATTCTGCGCTATCCCGTATCACGTACGCGCTTGAGAAAAAATTATATATCTCATAACGACAAACCGTAATGACCACGAGCGCGTCCCAACAACACGGGATATCAAGTCTAAACAAATAGTTCTTCAAGGACAGGCGAAGCGTGCTGGCGCTTGTTTGACAAAATATTATCAGGTATGAATGAGTATGACTAACATTGTATTCATAATCTAGACCAAAAAAAGTGATTATTTTTTGCCTATTTTTCAGAAAACAACCTGAAGGTAGGGCGGTTGATAAGCCTAGATAATAAATTAACGCCATCATTAAAAACGACATTAAAATTTTTTAGTTTTTCACATAGACTAGTTTCTGATAAGATTTCTTGCACATGCTATGTATAATTTATATCGGCCCCTCATACCTTTTCCCCTCCCGGAACTTACTCTCCTTTCTTTCCCTAAAATGACCCTCTACACAGAAACCCCAAAGATGACATTGGCCCTGAGGGAAATTATTTTGCTCAAAGCCTCCTGTGTAGATTTAATGTTTAAAAAAATCATTCCATCGTAACACTTATTATGATGCAAAGTGAGATTTGGACTTATCTCTTTCTAAAACACATGTCTGGCCTTAAGAGAAAGGTAGATTAACGGGTATTATGAGAACCCTCATTTTGTTCCCGATACGGAACGACTATAATCAAAAGGAACACAACAACACAATCATTTTAAAAAATATATATTTTAACGTTTTTTTTAATTTCATAAAAACTGTTATTGTTCAATTGAAAAAAAAGTTTGTTTTTAAAAAGGTTCTGCAATTTAATTATTATTGCGCGTGACAGCTGTTTCGCCTTCCGAAAGCATTTTCAAACGGTATAGAAGCCACTTGCAGACGATCTATTTATGTTATTTCTATGTAGGTAGGTAATAATAATAATTATTATTATTGTTTAATGATTTTGTATAGCGCCGTTTTTGTGAAAAATGATCCGTTTGCAAACGGCGTTCAAGGAAGTTTGAAAATGGCCTTGAACGCCGAAACAGCTTTGACAATAATAAAAACAAAAATACTTGCAGAACTTAATATAATAACATTATTAAATTAGATTTACAATAAATTTAAAAATAAATAAATTAAATGGAGTTCTACGAATTAAACACAAAAACAATTAGGAAAGTCATTAAGTTGGTGGTTATCAATGATGTTTCCAAATTAATTTTAATGGGGAATGAAGGGTTTTTCCCTTGCTTAACAATATTAACTTATATTATGATCTATTGAAAAAAAAAAACCAATACTAAGAACATAAAAAAATTCTTGTGACAACCCTACACGTGGGCACAAGAGGGGAGGAAGGACGCGAAATGTGTTCTGGGTACCTACGCAGCGTGGCATTGAAGCTAGTAAAGAGTGAAATATGCTTGATCGTAACCGAGGAGTGTGTCAAGAGCGTGTCAGCGCCGATGAAGTGCCTACCTACGACCCATTGAAGGAATTTCAAT
Source organism: Halesus radiatus (assembly GCA_022606495.2). Classification (NCBI taxonomy): domain Eukaryota; kingdom Metazoa; phylum Arthropoda; class Insecta; order Trichoptera; family Limnephilidae; genus Halesus; species Halesus radiatus. The sequence continues at coordinate 53,847 of JAHDVE020000621.1, forward strand.
AGGAATTTAGGAAGTCAAATAAAATAGGTAGATTTGGATTCCATAATGATTTGAAACGGCACACTTTTTAGATATGAAATCATTCAAAGTACGAAAAAATAACTAGCCCTAAAACCTAACCTAACCTAATTGATTATTTTTTTTAATAAAAATAAATAAATAGGAAAAGTGGTAGATACTTTCAGTATCACCCTCTGAGAGACGACCGTCCAGAGCGTTGCGTTGCTTGAAATAGCCTTAGTCGTGTTTTAGTGACTAACTCCGAATACCCGGGCACTACCGAACCTTCCTCTTTTCATCTCATTTTCCCCACTTCATCCAATCTCGCAACATTCCTTAGTAAAGAGTTTTTTTTATCTCAAGAAAAAATGGGTAGGAAAGTTCTCAATTTATAACTAACTAACTAACCATCTCGCCGTTTCTCCCCATGGGTAGGCAGAGAGTACGGACCGCCAAACAACTCGATTTTAGCATACACTTTTTGCTCCATTCGCATTCATACATCGTCTCATACATTCCTTTCTATTATTCCGACTTCTGTCATGGCCCAACTTTGATCGACCTTGATCATGCCATGTCTTCATCAGGTGTCCCCGGCTTCTTCTTCCATTCTCATTCGCATCATATTACACTCCTTTCTTCGTCCATTCGCTCTACATGCCCAAACCATCTGAGCGTCCCTTTCTTAATCTTGCTCATTACGCTTACATCAGCCTTGCATTGCATACGATCATACATGATTTTAACATCTACAGCATTCAATCTACTTTCATCCTCAATCTATATATATTTATACAGGATTCATTTACCTCGCAGCATAATGAAATATTTGCCAAGAATGAACTCGCAACTCGGTTGTTTTTCATCCATCAACAGCCGAGCCGCCATTCATCATATTCCTCGTTGACGATGATGGTGATGATTATTATTACTGGATGGAAGAGTGAGTTACTGATGAAACTGAATATAGACCTGACAAACTGATCCGTGATTGAATTATAGATTATGTCAACCAATGGTAGGGTTGCTTCTATGAGACCTACAAAGCTAGATTTGTGTCATTTTTTGTGTTGTAAAAGTTTAAAATTTGTTACTCTTTATGTGATCACTAGCTGATGTGTATTTTTTATTTTTACTAAAGTTATGAAGTTGTGAATTCTTGCTTGTCATTAGGGTGCCATAATTGATTTGCGGCGAAATTAATTAATCTCCAAATAAAGAAACATTAATTTTAATATTTTATTTCATTCCAAACGTTTATTTTTTCAATATATATCTAAATCATAAAGTTCTTAAGTAGGTACCTACTCGTGTTTTCCATTTTGAAAATATTCTACCCAAAACAACCTTCTTCTTTTGAATATGAAATCTGTGGCTAACCATAGTGTTATATCTATGGGCTAGCATGGCGGGTTCAATGTTACCATGATATCAACCCTGATGTATGGCAGTGAGGCATGGAACTGGCAGAGGAAGGATGAAAGTAGACTAAATGCTGTAGATATGAGATCTCTGAGACGAATGTGTGGTAAAACCATGTATGATCGTGTGAAAAATGTTGAGATTCGTAAAGAATTCAAGGCTGGTGTAAGCGTAGTGAGCAAGGTCAAGAAAGGGACGCTTAGATGGTTTGGGCATGTGGAGCAAATGAACGAAGAAAGGAGTGTAAGAAGAATGTATGAAGCGAATGTGAATGGACGAAGAAGCCGGGGACGCCCGAGGAAGACATGGCACGATGAAGTGAATCAAATACTTGAGTCGAGCCATGTCAGAAGTCGGAATAATAGAAGAAAATGTATGATACGATGTATGAATGTGAATGAAGCAAGAAGTGTATGCCAAGATTGAATTGTTTGGCGGTCCGTCCTCTCTGCCTACCCCTGCGGAGAAACGGCGTGATGGTTAGTTAGTTAGTTAGGGTTCAATGTTTTTCATACTAATTTTAAAACGTTATGGCAACAGTTTTATAATATTGGATTTCATTCAAACTACTTTCTAAACTTTCCCGGCACTAATAAAAACAAACTGTGCTGTTTTCAGCGAAACCGGTAGAGTAATTTTCGAAAACATCGAGGACTAACAAACAAACTTACATTGATTTTTATATTATATAGATAACTAAAGAGTTCTATTGTCAGGACTCACTGGAACTATGCCTTTACTATTTGGGCAACAGGGAAATGTTGTGAGGTGGAAGGACTAAATAAATATATCTTATCATTAAATTTCGTAAAACTATCTGAACTTAGAATTATTGAATGATAAATGCAGTGAATGATGACATCATTGTTTACATTCAGTTGATAAGGAGTCACTTCGGTGCCGCAATGACCAATGTGGTATTCCTTTGTCAATGCAATGATTTTGAGTTTGTAGGTTGTATTTTTCGGTGAAAATGTAAAATATTGCGAAATGTCAACCATTTCTAGGAAATCAAGAGTCACTGCAAATTAGATAGAAATCGTAAAACAATATTTTCCGATTACCTATTGAATTATTTCCTTGCGATAGTCCACTGATTCATTTCGTTTTAAAAATGTGAGGCTTGGAATACAGATTTTTTTAATGTTTACTTTACTGTTACCGTAATAATGTATTATCTCTTCTCTGTATGTAAAAATGACTGTCTGTCTGTTTTTCTCTAAAATTACTCAACCATTTTCGCTGAATGTAGCACAGTTTGTTCTTATTAATACCGGAAAGGTTTAGAGAGTAGTTTGAATGAAATCCAATATGTGAAACTGTTGCTATAACGTTTTAAAATTAGTATAAAAAACATTGAACCCGCACATGTTGTATTGAGGTTAGCCCAAAAATATACCACTCTGGTTAGCCACAGATTACGTATTCAAAAGAAGTTATATTTGGGTAGAATATTTTCAAAACGGAAAACACAAGTAGGTACCTACTTAAGAACTTTTTTTATTATATGTGATTTGAAAAAATGAATGTTTGGAATGAAATATTTTTTTCAAATTAATGTTTCTTTGTTTAGAGATAGTTATAATCGTCACAAGGCATTATTTTCGCTATCAAATCAATTATGGCACCCAAACGACAAGCAAGATTTCACAACTTCATAACATTCTAAAAAAATAAAAATCCTGATCAAGGTCGGGTACACATCAGCTAGTTCATAATAAATTCTTATGTTTTGCAAATACAAATGTACCTAGTATAAAAGAAAATAAATATAAATTCATCTTTAATAGGCTATTTTCACAAACTATCTTAGATACTGGTAAAAATGTGTGAAAGCTTTAAAGTTTTATTTTAATTTTTTATTTCTGATTGTGATAATCGCACCAAATGTGTAATTAAATTTTTTTAATGATAATTTCTGATTTTTAAAACAATCCCAAAAAGCACATTCCGAAACGATTCGAACTGGATAAAACGTCATTATGATGTAGATAACGCCACTGGCTGGTAAGACAGCTTTCGCGGACATCGGTCGGCGTGACGTCATCAACGCCATGTTCACGTACAAAAACCAACATGTCGTTTTGGCGGCAAATCATAAATGGCACATTTTAAATTGTTATGGTAAGTGTATTGATAAAGATAAAAATAAAATAAAAATTATAAAAGTGATGTAAACAAAGTTATTGTTTTATTTTTTAATTTATAATGTCACATCACCAAGTTACCGCTTCATATGAAAATATAAAATAAAAATTCTTATTTTTGTTTGACAATAAAAAACTTCTGAAAAATATCGATTACAATGTTCATCTTGCACCTAACGTACATTTTTTCTAACTAACTAACCATCACGCCGTTTCTCCGCAGGGGTAGGCAGAGAGGACGGACCGCCAAACAACTCAATCTTGGCATACACTTCTTGCTTCATTCATATTCGTACAACTTCTCATACATTCTCTTTTGTTATTCCGACTTCTGACATGGTCCGACTCAAGTATTTGATTCACTTGATCGTGCCATGTCTTCCTCGGACATCTCCGGCTTCTTCTTCCATTCACATTCGCGTCATATATTCTCCTTGGACTCCTTTCTTCGTTCATTCGCTCTACATGCCCGAACCATCTAATCGTCTGTTTTTTAATCTTGCTCATTACGCTTCCATCAGCCATGCATTCTTTACGAATCTCAACATTTTCATACGATCACACTTGGTTTTGTCACACATTCGTCTCAGAGATCTCATTTCCACAGCATTCAGTCTACTTTCATCCTTCCTCTGCCAGTTCCATGCCTCACTGCCATACATCAGGGTTGGAATCAGCACTCCATTGTGGACTGCTAGCTTATTTTCTAAATTAAATTAATAAAAGTTACTTTGTTTAAAACTGCAGAATTTAATACGTAAATATCTACATGTTTCATTAGCGAAGCTCCCTTCATCAGGATAAGCAATATATATATATATATATATGTATATTTTTTATCCTTACGAGAGGAGGTTTGCTCCTGAAACATGTAGATATTTACATATTAAATACTGTAGGTTTAAACAAAGTAATTGTTATTAATCTAATAAATATAACTCCACAAAGTTATTATACACCTTTTGAAGAAAAAGTACATATTTTCGTTTACATCTCATCCTGTTAATTTTTAACCGGCCAACTCCGGGAACTTGGTAATTATTTTTGCAGTAATTGTCCAACTGACTTTTGTTGGCAGTATAACTTTGATACTTCCACCAGGATTACAGTACCTTTATAATGAAATTATGTATGAACAACTGTGCGAAAATTCGCATTCTAATATTCAGACCCATCTTTTTGTTGAAAATCTCCGCCTGGGGAGGGAAACTCCGCGAGTAAGCAGCTTTTCGGTATTTTGTTTTTCATTCGATATTCGCTCTGTTTGCTCGGCCCACTGACAATTTAAACAATGATGGGTGTTGTCGTCGTGTTCGTGTGCCTGAAGTAAGGCCAAATTTCCCCGACTTGATAAATACATGTGAAACATAGTTTACACTCCCAGATATGTTTTCAGGTTTTCACGGCCAAAGTATTTTCTTGAATAGTTTTGGAATATTATGCCGTGTTGCGCTTCCTTCTGCTCTGTGTTGAGCTAGACTTAATAGTTCTTGGTATCCGGTACTTTACGACTACACAAAAACTCTACACCACATTAAGGGTGGGTTGTTTCACAGAATTTGAAGGATTTATCAAAATTTCGAAGTTAATATTCAAGTTCTGTGACAGTTTTATTCAAGTACTGTGAAATAACTGGCCAATAATGTAATAGTAACAGAGCAAAAAATAAACAACAAAAAATTCAACCCAAACTGAATTTACTTAACAAAACAAGAGCATCCTGTACTTCACCTTTGCTAACCATGTTTCCTTCTGTTGATACCTCCCACCCTCTCCCCCCCCCCCCCCTCCAAATCACCATCTAACAATATTTAATTACTTACGAGTATGTAATTGTATATTTTAAGTTAGTTTTAAACGCTAGTGAATGACGTGGAAGTGTAGAAACTGGTAGCAAATTACTAATATTAAGTAAAAAACGTACATTTGGTTTTAAAACTCTTCAAATACAAAATTGCAATTCTTTCTTGAACAGGCAATCAATTTTATTGGCCTGTCTGGGGCCTAGATGTCGAAAGTTCTCAGGTAAATTGTTGACATCAGTTTTCTCTCAAATTGGTATGGATCACACTTCTACGGATTATATTTTCAGTGGACTGCTCTACCGAATGTTTTGTTTTAATGCCGTAATGGAATTACGCATTAAGAATTTTGTTTATTGTAGTGATTGCTAATTTTTTTATGTTTGTATAATACATAAAATGCTTGAAACCTATGGAAGTGGGTGGTGTCTAAAGATTATTAAAATTATTATAATATTCGTAAGAAAAAATTAAACTATTTTTAGAAATAAATTATCATTTTTAGCAATTAACGTATTTGTGAATTAAGTGTTGATTGATAAGTTAAATTTATTTATATTCAATATAACAGATTAGTTAAAGGAGAGTATGTTAAGATCTGTGATTACCGAAGCGACTCACCAATAGTTAACACGGGTTGATTTATTTGTAATATATTAATAATAATAACAAAGCATTTATGAAACGCAGTGTTGTGTTATTTCACTTCAAGTGCACTTTGCCATAAATAAACTTTAAAAAAAAAGATTAAATATCTCCATTCAGTGGTATTCCTAAAGTGCTCCTTTTACATTATTAACATACCATATTACCTACATTCTTGCTTATTCTTAATATTACTCCTACAGTACTCCTAAGGTGCATATTCATATCACGGCTATACAAAAATAACACATTCACAATAATACTTCAAAAATAGTAACATTTTATTCAAGAGTCGGGTTATGTTCAGCAATAACTGACTTCACATAAAAAAAAATAAATTAAAAAATATATACGGAGGAAACCGAAACCAAACAACTACCAGAGGCTTGATGAAATGGCTTTTTACAATAAATTGAAGAGAAATTAAAATTTATAGACGGTAGGATTTTTTATATAATTTTGTTTTTAAAGCCCGTTTAAATTCAGTCAATTTCTGGATATTAGTAAGAGCTGGGAGAAGTTTATTCCAAATGAGAGGGCTATTTACACGAAAAGAGCGATCATAGTAGACGACTTGATTTGACCTTGAAAGTTAGCATCTAGATCTGCTCACCCGGAGTAAGCTGTCTATCTATCACTTAAGTCCTGTCGGATGCATAGTTCAGTCTAGGCGCCCTCGTGGCAGCCGGCTGCGTTTTGTAGTCGCTCCCGATTTACCTTGGAAGTATCGGGAAGTTATTAATTTTCCCGGTGTAAAAATAGCATAAAATAACCGCAATAATTTTTGGGTTACATTTATAAAAATTACATAATTTTAGTGCTGTCGTTTCGAGCTTAAATCAAGTTTATAATAAAAACCCAAATATTTTGAGTTGAAATCTACTTCGTTCTTCCGAATTAACGCATTAGACATCGGTCACATCTGGCGGCGATCGGTCGAAGGCCATTAACACGTGTACTAGTGAAGTGCGGTGGTTGTAAAAAATATTGTATACAACCGGGAAGTGGGCTGCTGGGACCCCAAGTGGCCAAGTACCTCAACAAGCACGACTTTGACCTGATCTGCCGGGTGCATCAGGTGGTAGAGGACGGGTATGAGTTCTTGCCAAGAAGCAACTGGTACTGCAGGGAATTCGATAATGCAGGAGCAATGATGTCAGTGGATGACACGATGAAGTGCTCCTTCCGGATCCTGAAGCCGGCTGACAAGTGCCTGGCGTACGTGCAGACCAACACCAATCCGACCCGTCACGCCACCAGGGGCGTAACCAAGACAAAGGAGATTTTGAGGGCCCTCTGGATAAATCCCACCGGCCACCATCCTCCCCCGCCGCTCCACCCTTTTAAGAGTGTTTCTGTGTTATTTATCCTAAAAATATGGATAATAATTCTTTGTCTTAGCTTAAATACATTCTTGAATATAATGGAAACAGTCACTCTATCATTTGTATTAGCGTCTTGCAATATTAAATACATTCTTGAATATAATGGAAACAATCACTCCATCATTTGTATTAGCGTCTTGCAATATTAAATACATTCTTGAATATAATGGAAACAATCACTCTATCATTTTTATTAGCGTCTTGCAATATATCGTAAGGAATAAATACAGTTAGCTTCTTTTTTTTCAATTTAACATTAAATTTAGTTTTGATAATTTAACTTCATCTCTTTATATGGTCTATAAATAATGTGTAATGATGGCCTGTCCAAAAAGAGAAAATAAATGTTAAAAAAAATATAAATAAAAAATAATAATAAATTCGTAGAATAGACGTAATATAAGAATAATATAAGAATAGGAAGTAATATTTGTACAGCGCCCCCGAGGTGATTTCTCACAAAAGCGGCGCTATAAAAATCATCCGATTATTATTATTATTATTATATAGGCTGGCGCCATTCCCTGTTTTGAAGGTCAGTAAGCAGATCTTGAACTCTATTCTTTCAGGGCATCGAAGCCAATGAAGCTGATCCCTTAGAAGCGGGGTTTTATGACAATATTTAGATTCACCAAATATCATTCTCGCCGCAGCATTGAAGACGGACTGGATTCTATTGAATTGTTTTTGAGGGAGGACTGCATATGCACTATTCCGATAGTCCATACGTGAGACAACGAAGGAATCTATGAGTGATTTTGCTCCATCAGAAGGAAGACATCTCCTGATTGATTTTATCTGCCTAAGATGGAAAAAGCCAGAACTTACAGCTTTTGAAATTTGCAATTCAAGAGAAAGACTATAGTCTATAGTGAAACCTAGAAATTTTATTTCTGTAGAAGGGATTATATCTGTATCGTTTATATTTTCTGTTTCCTAAATTTTGTTAACTCTTGTTCATTTTTTATTATTTCTCATGCTTAATATATTGCAATTTCTGATTTTATTTTTTTAATATTATGTAAATAAATGAACGTAATAAATGATAAAGACATCTAATGGTAAGGTGCTAGGTAAGCTTCGAAGACTGGTACCATTTGAAACTTACAGCGGACACTGTCTGGAGGCCAAGTCTGTATCTTTTAATAATAATAATAATAATAATAATAGTTGGATGATTTGTATAGCGCCGTTTTTGTGAAAAATCACCTTAAGGGCGCCGTACAAATATTTCTTAACTAATTATGTACAAACAGATACAGAGAAACATACTTACCTGGCAGGTCGCTTCAGATGAACACAGTTTTAGAAAAATTTATTTATAGAGATGATAGTTTTACATGGTTATTTGTTTCTCCTTTTCTATTGATATTAGATGATTGGTGGCACAAGAAGAGGTGGTATTTATTGAATTATTGGTATTAATTTTTAGGACTGGAAAGTATTCATAAAATTACCTTAAAAAGCGTAAAAAGCTTTTGATAAATATAAACTTTTTTTTTTGTTTTCTATTTATTTTACACTTTGGTTATTTATAGTGTTGCGGGCTTTGGACGCATTTGCGCACAGATGCGTGAATTTTTTTTTCTTTTTCTTTTTCTTTTTTTGTTTTGTTTTTAATGACTTTAGGTAAGTACCAACCGGCTAGCCTAGCTAAGCAATTTACAGGTGAATTTCTTCAATTTATGGATACGATTGTCTGAAAAGATGTGTTTTAAGTTTAGTTCTGAATTCTGTCGAGTCTTTGATAATTCTTAAGTCATGCAGACTTAATAGTTGGATGATTTGTATAGCGCCGTTTTTGTGAAAAATCACCTCAAGGGCGCATAAGATACATAAGATACAGACTTGGCCATAAACAACACATTTTTATATTTTTGACTACCAAATTATAAAACATGTGTTGTTTATGGCGGGATACGGACTACCGTATCACACTTACAAGTTAAGTTTGCGTGTACGTTAAAAAACAAATCCGTAACGCAAACGCAAGAGATGAAGCTGCTTTTATGAAAACTGTCAAAATGTGTTCTTTATGGCCGATTTAACTTGCGTTAGCTGACGCAAAAGATACAAACTTGGCCCGCTGATCTTGCTCACTTTTCAAAACAATGTTCACTTAATAAAATCGTACTTTAAATTTAACATAAAAAAATTAAAGCAAATATTTTTTATACTTGTTTTTGTGTATATAACAAATTATTTTTCATTCTTTTCAGGTAAGCAGCATTTTCATTCAAAGAAGCTGTCATTGAATCATCAACCGTTAGACAACGTGTGTTTCTGGTAGGATTTTTTAAAACATTATTCAACAATACACAATATACATTAAATATGTGATCAAAATTGCCTCCTTTATCGACACCGCAATAAAATAAATATTTGTACGGTTTAAACAGTTGTGTCTCGCAGTGCGTGCCATTTGACCCATTCATCCGTAACAGAGTTAACGGTCAGCACCCAAAAGTACATACTTTGTAGTAATGCTAACGCAAGAAATACTTTAAACTTCATACATAATACATTTAAGTTCTATATGAAGTACGTACTGAAATTTTAAGTGAAACGTAAAAAAAATGCTTTAACGGGTTTTCAAACTGCACTTATTTTCAGAATTTAAAAGATAACAGTTTCAGAATTTTCGCGTTTTGAAACCTTATACATTTTCCTAACTATGTGTAAAGAATTAATAGATAAATCATTTGTAGTATTGTTTTACTGAGCAAACTACGGATTGATGTTTAGGGCCATTTTTGAGTGCTGACCCTTAAAGATTATAATTTTTTTTAATAAAAATTTACTTCTCTTCCCACAGCGCAATAAAATAAATATTTGTACAGTTTGACACTATGTCGTAGAGAGCGAGACATTCTAACGAAATAGGCTTGTCTCGCAGTGTGAACCATTTGAAATAATGATGGGTCATGACTCACTTTGTTAAGAGCGGGAGTCATGGTGCCAGCTCAATATTTTCGTACGATTCAAAAGTACAACTCTGTCGAACAACAGGTCATTTGAGAACCGGCACATATTAAGAGCCGACTCCCGGTTCACGAGCTCATACCCCAGTTCATACGACTCTGAGCTCCTATCGCTCCTAGCGTATAGTTGTAGGTACAAAACGTCCAGATGCCAGACTTTTTACGTACTGTGCAGTGATTTTATATAAACAAATTAGAACAAATGACTTTATTTAAAGATGCATCATCGCAGAAATGCGTAAGAAAACTATGGAACATCTGAGATATGTTTATATAAATAAACAAAAAGTATGTATAAAAGAGTCACAGTTCAATAGAGCCGTGGTACGGTTTACCACGAGTCGTACGCTCGTGGCGCTTCACAATGAGCCGGCACAAATGAACAGCTCGTTCATTAACGACTCGTCGCTAATTCGAACCATTCATCCGTAACAGGGTTAACGGACTTAACATTTTGACTGCAACAACTCTTTGAGTCACCAAGTCCACCTCTATTGATGTCTAAACCGCAAAATTTGAATGCTCTGATGTGTAGGTGTTTGTATTTACAGACATTAGTATGACGAAGATGTTCGTCCGTGAATTAATTCTACACATTTAGATGACGTCAACAAGAGATATGCTTGCGTATTAGGATAAACAATCGCACCATTCTATCGACCCATTTCCAAGAATTCAATTTAAGTAATCATTTTTTAAAATTACTTTCTAGCAAATATACACATTCACTTTGTACTTCTCGCACATTGCAATTTTGATACATGGATGTATGAAGTATGTATGAAAAATGAGCTAATGATAAATGTAAGTAAGTCTAAAGTCCCGGTGTTTAGATCACCAAAACAGTGTGCAATATAGTTGTGAATGATGAATACTTGGAGTAGGTCGATGAGTTTATATATTTGGGAAGTATGTTTACGAAATATGAAAAGACCGATAGGGATATTGAAAGTAGGGTGAATGTAGGAAATTCCATTAACGAAGGACTGAACGCAGTTGGCGCTAACAAAAAAATTATCTAAAGAAGCGAAGTTAGCCGTTCACAATGAGGTACTGACACCAGCCCTGACGTATGGCAGTGAGGCATAGAATTGGCAGAGGAAGGATGAATGTACGAGTAGACTGAATGCTGTGGTAAAACTATGTATGATCGTGTGAAAATGTTCAGATTCGCAAAGAATACAAGGCTGATGTAAGCGTAATGAGTAAGATTAAGAAATGGATGCTTAGATGGTTTGGACATGTAGAACGAATGAACGAAGAAAATAGTGTAAAGAGAATATATGAGGCGAATGCGAATGGAAGAAGAAGTCGAGGACGCCCGAGGAAGACACGGCACGATGAAGTGAATCAAATACTTGAGTCGGGCCAAGTCGGAATAACAGAAGAGAATGTATGAGACGTTGTATGAATGTGAATAAAGCAAGAAGTGTATGCCAAGATAGAGTTATTTGGGGGTCTGTCCTCTCTGCCTACTCCTGCTAGGAAACGGCGTGATGGTTAGTTACTTAGTTAGATCTAATTCCCTCATTTTAAAGTACATTCAGATTCAATCGAAAAAATTCAACATAAATTCAAAAGACACATTCATTATAAACTCGGTATTCCCATTGGAAGCACTATTACTTGATGATAGAACTAAATTTACTAAATCTCTCGGATGGAAGAATTATTTCCGACTTGATATTTATGTTCAAAATTGTAAATGGTTGTACAGACAGCCCTGATTTAATTAACCTCATTCAATTTCATATACCTACGAGAGCAACTCGTTCCAAAATCCTGTTTAAATGTCACAACACCAGAAGAAATGTATACCAAGATCGAGTTGTTTGGCGATCCATCCTCTCTTCCTACCCCTGCCGAGAAACGGCGTGATGGTTAGTTAGTTAGTTTGGATTATTTATCTGATTATACGCCCTTCTGGGTAGATTTTTTCACGTTGATTTTTAGAACAGAATGTAATGAGCTATCGAAAGTTATAAGTACATAGAGTTTTTAAAACATTTAAAAGTAACATAATTATTCTTGCATTTATAATATCAAGTACTTTTAGCTTTCTGTTTTGTGTTAACTATCGTGTACGTCAACACAAACATTATCTATATTATGAGTACATTATTGATGTATTGATGTACTTTTATTTCTATTATTTTTTTATTTATTCACTACTGTCGCTAGATGGCGGTGCTCCTTAACTCAAACACAATAAATCTTTCTCTATTGAGTTGGGCACTTTTTGTTAAATAAATTTATACTCTTTTTGTAAATAGCTATTAAGATCTGTACTATTTAATATTTTTATATGTATTATCTTAAATAAATAAAATAAAATTGAAAACTAAAGCAATAATATTATAACACAAATCATTAAAGCTACAATAATTATTTGTAGGATTCATCAAAGTGCTGGTATAGATGTCGCTTTATTATAGAATGGAGTCAGCGAATATATCAACAATACCTCCCAACTTGTTGCCCAGATCATGCATCCTATTGGTTAGTGAGTGTGACTGATAGTTGGCTTTGTACGTGTTGCAGAAAAATGTAACATTTTGTCCTCTGTTCTTTTTGTATTTTATAGTACTTAATTTTTGCATTTTTTTATTGTTATAAGTTCTGTTTTGTTTTTTAAAAACCTTTGAAATGTGAACATTCTCAGAATGTCGTGGACAGATTGGGAGACTAGTCGAGCAAAATAGTCACGCAATTTTTCTATAGTGGTAAGCAGAGATGGTGGAACACCTCACAATTCTGTATTGGCACAAATTCCTTGCTTACGTCTATGATACATCGTCACATACATATTCTTATTTAGTCTTGACGCTTGTGATGACCTGATAAAGTATTTGATCCATTTGCTCAAGCTAAAGCATTCAGCTCCTTAAAAATTAATATATCGATCTTGTTCATTAAGGGCATTCGAAACACGATTATAACGTTACGCGCTCACAGATGCCGTTAATTAAAATATTTTAGAATAAAACATTTTTAGCTCTTAATTCTTTTTAAAAAAAAGCCCTCGGTTCGACCGAAACAGTATTATTAATTCAGGCACGAAAATTCCTCCGCTTAAAAAACACATAGTAGACCTAGCCAAATCTTTTTTTTTCCAAACTTGCTTCAAATCCGAACCCAAACATTCCATGTCTCGGGCATTCGAGTCCCGGTGACAACCCTCGCCACCGCCTACCTATGTCCGTCCTTTCATCCTCACTGATACGCGGGCTATAATAAAATAAAAACTAAAATTCCAAAAATTACCTTTATGTATTTAAAAAATGCGGTATGCATATTGTAAAAATTTGTATACATATGGGTGTGTGCGTATTTATATGTGTGTATATGTTTTTACAGTGTGTATACCACACACACATGCAAAAAACAAACAAAAGAAAATTACAAGAAAAAATACTTGTAAAGCGATATACCTTGCCTAAGGCAGTCCGCTCATTGGGTAAAAAAAAATCCATCGGGTAACATTACTACAGTTTGCAAGACCAAGGGGTTAAGTTCTCCATGTAACTTGCTAAAAAACCAATAGATACAAAAAAATGCTTTTAAATATTGAGTTGATATTTTTGTTGGTATTGTAGGTTTAAAGCTCAATTCCTTCAAGAAACTCATCAAAATACAATATTTATAATAATAATAATAATAATATCTTTATTGTAATTAAATTTAACTATAACTAAAAGACATGTACATATAATATAATATAATAATGTATGTGTACAGTGGTTTATAAAGTAAAATAGAAAATAATATAATAACAGTTATAGTTGAAGTATTGCATAACCCGCCACATTAGGCTAGCCTGTGTTAAGGCAGTAATTTTGTAAAACTAACACACACAGATTTTTTACAAGTTTCTTGAAAGAATTCAGCTTTAATAACAATAATTTATTCCATTTCATATTCCGTATTCAATCCAGCCAATAAATAATTAATCTCAATATTTAAATTCATTAAGTGATGATAGTATTTTTTTTATTTATTTATTATATTCAAACGAACGCCATCTGTGACCGCGTAGCGTTATTATCATGTGTCGAATGCCCCTAAGCTTACGTAATTCCGTAAAATACACATTTACCACACACAAGCCTCGGGGATTTCCTTTCTACAGCATTCATTCTACTTTATTCCTTCGCCTAATTTTCTCCGGCAATCCGCCCTACGAAAATTGACAAAATCGAACCAAATCAAACTGGCACGCAACATATTATTACGTAGTTAGTCCATGGTTTGGTCACACTAGTTCCTTGAGTGACTCTGCGGATCCTTGGAACTCTGTGGTTATAATTTAGTTATGATACAAGCAGAAAGAAATGCTTCGATCTCATCGGAGTCTATAATTACAACTATAATAAAGTAATTTTGACCGCTAATGATTACGTTTATCACACCCGGAATGTGTTTTACCCGGTTTCCTCGAACTGTATCTGACGCATAGGACGAGTTGACTTTATGTAGAGAATTCCAATGAAAAACATTATGACTTTGTATTCAAAATGATGGACTCAATTTTGTACGTCTATATGTACGAGTATATCCTGAATTATACGTTATATGTGAATAGCAATTGAAAGAGGGGGTCCGAAAGTTTGGAATCACACCACTAGATCGCTCACAGATGCGCAAACAACCGCTAAAGTGCTCAAGCCATTTCGCGTCAGTTCTAAGTAAAATGGCTACTATGCAGCACAAGGTTTTCTGTGTTCTTGAATTCTGTAAAACTGAGTCGGCAACTATAGTGGAGCCTACCTTTCGTCTCCGTTTTAACATTGAACCTCCAACTAGAAAGAGCATCTGTCATTGTGTCAATTTGTGCTAACTGGATGTCTTTGTAAAGGAAAAATCCCGGGCCGACCGCGTGTATCAGAATGAAATGTGCGAGTCTGTATTTTTTAATAACCTCATAAGTTATATTCTGAATATACAAATTTTTTTTATCTGTTTATTCGTACCATTAACGAATCAATTTTGAAACATACATTTTGAAAAAAACAACAAATCTAAACGCACCGACTCGGTTACGTCATCTAATACCGCACGGGACGATATTGACAACTATGTGTCGTCATCTAATACAAAATTCTATGGCGCAACATAAAAACATACTTCATATTGGACTTGTTTTTACTGTAATTTTGGACTGTGAAAATATGTTTTAAAATTAATATTGTAAGTACCTGCATGATTAATCGTAAAACTATTAATTAATCAATTTCGAAAACATAAAAAGGCGACTAATCTATACGGTCGGGCTCGGCTCTGACGTCATCCAACACCGACTGGAACAACATCGCGTAATATGTTCACAACTATGTGACGTCATATTTTTTAAACATTAACATCTTTGAGGACGCTGTATGGGGGGTCTTTTTGGGAGGGGAAGGAGTGAACACACAGGCCTGAACTCATGAACGAGTCGTCCAGACCCGTTATCTTGTGACAAATGTCAACCGTTTAGCGCACATTTATCGTGTTTCCCGACTATGCACCGATTATGATAATATGTTCTACCCGAATATAATTGCAATCTAGATACTGTCTCAGATATACTTATCCATTTTTTTTATCTATACGGGACATCTATTGACTTTTCTATAAGTATAGAAATAATGTTCAATTTATTTTAATAACTTATTGAGGCTTATAAACCTCATTGAAATATTTAATCATTGAAGAAGATAATATTAACAAATCTTAAATGAAACATAAAGATCGCAGCCAATAATATGGGATTTTAATGGAGGATAATATCGACAAGTCTTGAAGTAGAGATATGACATCGATGAAGCTGGAGTCCTTACAGTGGTCGTCCCGGTAAGACAGAGGTCCTGGGCTCGATTCCCAGATGCAAATGATATTTTTTTTATTTTCAGTGTTTTTTCGGTCTCGTGTTTCATTTAAGATTTGTTGTGACGGCCTCCATGGTCGAGGGGTAAGGCTCTCGACTACGAATCCGAAGGTCGCGGGTTCAAATCCCGGCGTGCGCAAGTAATTTTTATTTAATTAATTTGTGCTGTTTCACAATTAATTCATTTAAAAATAATATATAGTAAATTTGCGCACGTTCCAGAGTGGAAGATAGTCTCAGTATCGCCCTGATGAAAGACCACCATTCAGAATTGAACCGTTGCTTGAAATGGCTTTTAGCCGTGTTTGGTGACCAGATCTGAATAGCCAGGTATTTCCCCACCTTCCTCTTCCCCTTCTCCTTCCCCACCCCAATACCTTCAACCTCACAACATTCCCCAATTGTGGATGCCATAGTCTCACTGGCTCTAGACGGTTGGGAGCAGTTGGGACTCTTGTGCGGTATTCACATTAAAAAAAAAATTATCTTCTTCAATGACCAAATAATATATTTATCTATGCTTGTAATATCATATACCCAGCTTCGCCCGTGTATGAACACACTTTTTTTTAAATATTTTATTGAATAATTGAGAGATGTGGAATAAGCTCTCGCAGTTAATATTTCACAGCTCAATAATAGGTTATGATGGAAATGATGTTTGGTGCTGTAAATTGTTGAATTGACTACGAAATTTCAGACAGATGGAGCTTTTTTAACAGAATTCTGATTTTATTACATTATAAATTAAAAAATCTGATTCGCAAGAAATATTCAAACACAATGTAAAAAAATCGATTAAAAGTAATGATATGGCATTTACCGGTGCACTCACCCAAATTCGAAATTACTGAATCAACGATTTACGGAGCATATCTTAATACACGTGTATATTCATAGGTATTTTAAAATTAATTAATAATTTGCAAAATTACTGCCTCAACACAGGCTAGCCTAGTGAAGGGGGTTTTGTGAAACTTCAACTATAACTTTTATTATATTATTTTCTTTTTTACTTTATAAACCACTGTACACTTACATTATTATATTATATTATACATGTCTTTTAGTTATAGTTAAATTTAATTACAATAAAGATATTTTTATTATTTTTTAAATCCCCTTCAGTTGAATGTTATCAGAAAACTATAACGCAAAGCACACTTCGGTATTTGAGTGTTTACATGTGCTCAAGTATTGCGTGGGCAGATAAGGATATAAAAGATATCGTTTGATAGTTAGTTAGGTACCTACACTACCTACCCATGTTTACACAGTTCATTATAATATGTCCTCTTTTTTATATTGCATCAAAGAACGGTATTTTATTTGCTTATTGTATTTATTTACTAACTGATGTGTCAGGGTTGCACGAGATTTAAAAAAAATAAATTATAGTTATGAAGTTGTCAATTTTTGCTTGTCATTTGGGTGCCATAATTGATTAAACAGTGATAGTAATGACTTTTGACGACTATTGCTATCTCTAAGCAATGAAACATTCATTCGAAAGTTTTATTTCATTCTAAATATTTATTTTTTACAAAATATGTCTAAATAATAATGTTCTTAAGTAGGTATCTATTTGTGTTTTCCATTTTGAAAATATTCTACCCAAAGCTTTTTTTAAATATGTAATCTGTGGCTAATCAGAGTGGTATATCTATGGACTAACCTCAATACAACATGGCGGGTTCAATGTTTCTCATACGAATTTTAAAACGTTATAGCAACAGTTTCGCACGTTGGATGTCATTCAAATTACTCTCTAAACCTTCCCAGCACGAAAATAGCAAACTGCTATTTTCATTAAAACCGGTCGAGCAATTTTCGAGAAAATCGAGGACACACAGACAAACATTAATTTTTATATATAGATATTTATCTAAAAATACACATTACATTTTATAACAAATGATAATTTTGGTATATTAAAGTTTACATTGTTAAAGTACCTATTACGTATGTCCATATAATATATCTTAGTAATTTTGTCTGGGGTGAGAATGCTTCTTAAAGGGATCCACTTCCGAAAATTTCAACGAAATCACAATGCAGGTGGCGATAAGATTAAAGTTACCGCTTAACACCGGCCGCATGTGTCGATTTACGTAAAAAAAACATCACCAAAATGCCTAACTCAGGCATAAGTATTAAAAAAAGCCATATTCTTAATAAAATTAATTTTCCACAATGACAATACGACAATATTGAAAAAGGGGTTCGTAGAAGTAGGAGATTTTGCAATTTAAACATTTTTTAATTCTGATACTATGCTTTTTTATAGGCATATAAAAAGGCTCACCAAAATACGCCCTGGTTAAATGAAAACTAAAGTGTTTTATAGTTAAATCATCTATGATATTTATGGTATATTTACCTCCATGATATTCGAGATATATTTAGGCAAGTTTCTATTATAGACAGTGTAAAGAGAAAAATCTTCAAGAAAATCAGGGTTTTTTTTTACAGTAACTCCGCACAGGAAACCCTGAGGGAAATAATTTCCCTCAACGCCTATATCATCTTTGGGGTTGCTGTGTGGAGGGTCTTTTTTTAGAGGATAGGAAGGCATGAACTTGGGTCTTAAAGAGACCCATGTTATAGGATGGAGGAAACACAGAGGCCGGCAGATCATTCCATAACCGAGCTGTCGAACCAGTCGTAGAAGCGACCCGTTTTCAAGTGACAAATGTCAACCGTGTGCAAATGACGCTAGTTCTTCCATTAAAATACCGGTAGAACAAGGACAGTATTCCCACCTGACGTCGTGCTCCAAAGATTGCAATCCGTTTGTTAAGATAGACGAATCTATCCGTTTAATTTTTTTAAGGAATATTCCAAACTTATGAGAAATGGAAATCAATTTTTAACACCTAATTTTATAATAACTCAAATGCGAAACCATTATATTTACCAAGCCATAAAAAATTACAATAACCTCCCCATTGAAATGCGCTGTAATAAATAAATAAAATTAAACTCTTCTTTAAAAAAAAATACAATCGTAAATATTTCATACAAAACATTTTATAAATAGAAGCAAATTAAATATTACGTACCTACTAAATTAAGAATCGTGGCTGCCTTATCAGACACAAGAACTCCTCTTTCCTGATACATTATCTAATTTTTGGCCTTTATTATTGCAGTGAAGAATTTGAATGCCTGTATCTTTATTTAAAATATGATCCGTTGAAATGAGATGATTGCCGAACACTGAAAAACTATTGTTATTTAAACATCTTCAGTGTTCTTGGTAAAATATTGGCTGTGTTAAAAATGTGGACATCCAGAAATAATGCAAGACAAGAATGCAATCGTAGTGTATGCAATTAAGAAAGGAAAGCTTTGATGGTTTGGGCATGTAGAACGCATACACAAATACAAAAGAGTGTAAGGAGAATATATGACGCGAATGTGAATGGTAGAAGTCAGTCCGAGGAAGATATAGCACGATCGGAATCAAATATCTACTGATTTGGGCAATGTTAAGTATCAAAATAAGTGTCAAAATAACGATCTATGAATTATGAATGAATAATAATAATAATAATCGGATGATTTTTATAGCGCCGTTTTTGTGAAAAATCACCTCAAGGGCGCTGTACAAATCTTACTTCCTATTCTTACATTATTCCTATATTACATCTATTACATTTTTTTGGACAGGCTATCATTACACATTATTTATAAACCATATAAAGAGATGCAGTTAAATTATCAAAACTAAATACGGCTTGATCTAAGTTTTCATACATGTTAAAAAGAAATTGTTATTGAGAAAAAAGAAAAAAAGCTAACTGTATTTATTCCTTACGATATATTGCAAAACGCTAATACAAATGATAGGAGTTATGTGAAGTTGGGCGGCGGGTGAGGATGGGGGCCGGGGGAACTGATCCATATCCATATTCAATCTTATTTGTCTTTGTTGGTGACGCCCCTGGGCGGCCTGACGGGACGCTTGGTGTTGGTCTGCCCGTACGCCAGGTAGCGCTTGTCGGCCGGCTTCGGGATCTGGAAAGAGTACACCAGCGTGTCGTCCATTTCTCGTCCTTGTCGGGGTCGGACCACAGCAGGCCGCAGAGCAGCCTGGTCGGGCACGTCCGTGGGCCGCATGATGCACCGGATCTGCTCTGTAGATTGGAGGTCTTTATATATATTTACTCTGTAGACTGGAATGAAGCAAGGAGTGTGTGCCAAGACCGAGTTGTTTAGCGGTCCATCATCTTTGCCTACCCCTGTGGAGAAACGACGTGATGGTTAGTTACATATGAGCCTTTTATGTGAAATGTAATTTCCCCACCTTCCTCCTCCCCTTCTCCTTCCCCTCCCCAATACCTTCAGCCTCACAACATTCCCCAACTGAGGATGCCATAGTCTCACTGACTCCAGACGGTTGTGAGCAGTTGGGACTCTTGTGCGGTATTCATGTAAAGTAACCGGGTTTTACATATTTATTTATTATTGTATTAAAGTGTTTTTATTATCGATTTTTTTTTTGTATATACGTATGTATATTGTCCATATAACAAAAAATCCCACATAGGCAAGGCCAGCGCGTGGGGTATACTTGGTATTACTGGCAGTAAAAAAAAAAGTTTATTTGAACGTGGAATTATTAATTTTTATTTTTATATTTATTTATAAATATTTACTTATATACATATATCTATTTTCCTTTTATCTATATCTTTACAAGTTTATAAATTAAGCGAGTTTTTACTTAAAAATAATAACGGTATAATACTAATAAGATTGAAAAAGAGAACCAGAAAAAATGAAATGCAAAATTTTTTCTTGTTTATTTTAATAATTTTTTTGTTGAGAGAAAAAATCCTTTAATACCCTTGATCATGTCATGCCTTCGCAGAGCGTCCACAGCTTTTTCTTATATCCACTAAGTTGTGTAAGAGATTTTATAAAGGCTTAAAAATGCCCTCGTGTGGAATTCCAATTAGGCTTCTGTTTTCTAAACTTAAGCTTTGTTAAGCTGTGAAAATTACAATTAAAATATGTGCCATGAACAAATATAATTTTAAGCCTTCGTGAGCTTTCCGTGTACAGAATTGTAGACAAAATTAGTATGTCGAATTTTTACCACTATAAAGTAAATGTGAAACTAAGTGTCAATATTGAGTTGATTATTAAAAAATGGTTTAGGCACTAGATTAGATGACGTAGAAGCTTTAAAAATAAAGAAAACTGTTAAAATTCATAGTAAAATTCTTTATAATCAAAGTAAACTTGTCCTACAGTCCCATATTAGATGGTTTGGGCATGTAGAGCGATTTTTTTATTATTTTTTAATGAATACTCCACAAGAGTCCCAACTGCTCCCAACCGTCTGGAGCCAGTGAGACTATGGCATCCCCAATTGGGGAATGTTGTGTGGCTGAAGGTATTGGGGTGGGGAAGGAGAATGGGAAGAGAGAGGTGGGGAAATACCTGGCTATTCAGATCTGGTCGCCAAACACGGCTAAAAGCCATTTCAAGCAACGTTTCAATTCTGAATGGTGGTCTTTCACCATTGATGAACGAAGAAAAGAGTGTAAGAAGAATATATGACGAATGTGAATGGAAGAAGAAGCCGGGGACGCCCGAGGAAGACATGGCATGTTCAAGTGAATCAAATACTTGAGTCGGGCCATGTCAGAAGTCGGAATAATAGAAGAGAATGTACGAGACGTTTTATGAATGTGAATGAAGCAAGAAATGTATGCCAATATCGAGTTGTTTGGCGGTCCGTCCTCACTGCCTACACCTGCGTTGAAATGGCGTGATGGTTAATTAGTTATTAATGTAAAAATAAATTTAAGAAAGCTATTTTTTTTTAAATATTGTTTTATTCGTTGAAATATTGATTAACTTCCACATATTCTCATTGACCTTTTACAAAGATTAAAAATTCATTCCCTAAAAGTACGTTGAAGTATTACATTAGTTCAGAGGCGGATATGAGTTATGAATATCTGTTTTAAATTAAAGTGACGTGATATTTTTGAGTGACACAGCTGTCGTGTTGTCAGCGAGTAATTGAAGTATTAAATTGTGTAGCAGTTATTTTCGCAGAAATGTATCAAGATAAGAGTACGTATTATTCAGTACATACTAGTAAAGAAAATTTCATGTATTACTAACGGTTCTAGAAAAACCTGTACCGACTCTCTGAAAAACATTTTTGTTTTCTTTGTACAAGACTCGCAATGCATTGCAAATTAATACCTAGATCGTGTTTTTTTTTAATCTCATTCCACACAGGAGTCCCAGCTGCTCCCAACCGTCTTTTTTTTTACATGAATACCTCATAAGAGTTCCAACTGCTCCCAATCGTATGGAGCCAGTGAGACTATGGCATCCCCATTACTAATTTAATAAATATGACTCCACAAAGTTACTTTACATCATTTGAAGAAAAAATAAAATAGTAATATTTTTAACGCATTTTTATATGAATACCGCTCAAGAGTCCCAACTGCTCCCAACCGTCTGGAGCCAGCGAGACTATTTCATTCATTGCCGGCAACCCGAGCGTTTATTGGTATAGAATTTAAACATTTACATGTACTTTACCCGTCTCACTAGACGATATCTGTTCTGAGACGGGTAATGAACAGCAGGGTAACTATGGCATCCCAATTGTGGAATGTTGTGAGGCTGAAGGTATTGGGAGAGGAGAAAGGGCAGAGGAAGGTGGGGAAAACACCTGACTATTCAGATCTGGTCACCAAACAAGGCTAAAAGTCATTTCAAGCAACGTTTCAATTCTGAATGGTGGTCTTCCGCCAGGGCGATACTGAGAGTATCTTCCACTCTGGAACGTGCCGCAAATATACTACATATTATATTTAAATGAATTAATTGTGAAACAGCACAAATTGATTAAATAAAATTTACTTGCGCACGCCGGGATTTGAACCCGCGACTTTCGGATTCGTAGTCGAGAGCCTTATTCCTCGACCATGGAGGCCGTCTGAAGCCAGTAAAACTATGGCATCCCCAATTGGGGTATGTTGTGATGCTGACGGTATTGAGGAGGAGAAGGTAACGGGGAGAGGAAGCGTACCAAATAGGCTAAAGCCATATCAAGCAACGTTTTGATTCTGAATGGTGGTGTTTCACTAGCGCTATACTGACAGTATCCACCACTCAGGAACGTGCCCTAAATAAATAAAATTTAAGTCTGAACCCACTTCTGTGCTTTCTATTATACCTGTTTATTGATTTTTGAAATATTAAAAAAAAATCTATGATTTCAACCCCTGTGTTCAGTTCAAACAAAATTTTTGACCGTGTATTAATTAATCTGCAGGTATATTACAGTTCCTGTTTACGCTACGCGTTTCCAGTCTGCAGTGTCTGCATAAACATTATCTGTAATTCTATTTGTACATCACCGCCATATCTAAATTAGATCCATTGAGCGGTATCTTCCGATTCTATTGAATATTGATTTTATTACTTCAATTATTTTCGCTCTTTTTATACCGTATCTATTAATCATTTCTCTATGCCAGGGGTGTTCAACCATAACCAAAAATACAGTTACGTATTTGACAAAAATCTGCTAAACTAAGAATGAGGAAATGCAGCCCTGGTGAGACCACAATTCAGAAATGGCTCTAGCCATGTTTTGTGAGCAAATCCGAATAGCAGGGTATTTGCATGCATTCTTCTTTTTCATCTTCTCTCTTTAGTATTACAATATTTCCCAAATTAAGGACACCATAAAAGTTTCACTCACTCAATAAAGTTCCGTGAGAAAGTCTTAAACATTTGACATAAATACTAAAACCTGTACGTTGTACATATTGTACAAGGGTTCGAAAATATCATGATATTTATATTAATATCGTATTTATCGACAACTACGATGGAAGCATAATGAGTCAGATTAAGAAAGATACGCCAGATGGTTTGGGAATGTAGAGCGAATGAACGAAGAAAAAGGTATAAGGAGAATACATGACGCTAATATGAATGGAAGAAGTAGCCAGGAACGACCGAGGAAGATATGACACGATCGAGTGAATTAAATACCTCAGTCGAACCATGTCAGAAGTCGAAATAACAGAAGAGAATGTATGAATGTGAATTAAGCTAGAAGTTTATGCCAAGTTTTGTGTTCTGTCCTCTCTGCCTACAACTGCGGAGAAATGGGGCGATGGTTAGTTAGTGAGATATACATGGCGTCCGGAAACTCAAGGAAAAATAGTGAATCTACATAAAATTAAGAATGTTTCATTTTAGTTTTCGTTTTCGAATAAATCGAGTCCGATGTTGGACTTCTTAAAGGGAATTTAAAAAAAATTGGCACTACGGTGTTTTTATCAGCTGTTTGTTGTCTTTTAAAGTGCATCGAATCTTAGATCCGGCCCCAATAGCTTCTCAAAAAAAGGAGGAAAAATAACACACACACTCAAAACAATAAAAAAAAATTGTGTTCTCTATTTGATGTAGATTTTCCAGCTTCTCGCTTGTACCACTAGTTTCTAGACACAGTGTGTATCAACATATATTAAAAATACTTTTTCGTATGAAGATGTATAACTTAAGAGGAAATAGACATTAAAAATACATGAATTAAAAATTACTTTGTAATCACCACTTTATTATAAAGTGTTGATTACAAAGTAATCACAAAGTGAATACCAATCTTTTGAAGAATTTATGTTAAAAATACACTTTATAAAAGGATAAAAAGTATCTCTCTAAAGTTGCTGTTGCTACATCACTAGTTAACAATTTGTTCACAAAGTGAAACGAAGTTTGTTTTGTTTATTTATTTTGTACAACTTTAATTTGTAGAACTCTATTTTAATTTATAGCTTTTAGTATTTAATAATAATAACTATTATTATTCATTTAAAAAACGATTTATTTAATTCACTATTAGTACCCACATAAAAATAATATAAACAGATCGTCTGTAATTGGCTTCTCCACGGTTTCATAATGCTCTCGAAAGGCGAACCAGTTGTCACGCGTAATAATAATTAAGTAGCAGAACTTTTTTTATAAATAAACCGTTTTTTTAATTTGAATAATAATACATATTTTAAATGCTTTAAATTAAATCATTTTTGTTTCTAATGAGTAATGACCAACAGTTAATAATAATAATCGGATGATTTTTATAGCGCCGTTTTTGTGAAAAATCACCTCAAGGGCGCTGTACAAATCTTACTTCCTATTCTTACATTATTCCTATATTAATTGTCATTAATTATCAAAGATTTCTACCATACGAAGAGCAATTTATTTTGAAAATGAATTCTAAACATACAACAACGTGACTTGTCGTTGCCCGGTTAATTCCTTAACAAGTTTAACCTTAAAAGACATCTACTAAATTATAAACATCATCGATACTCGTGTATTATAAAGGCAGTAAATATCAAATATATCCTGCGATGTATTATTCAGTGATATATCATTCGAACCCTGGTACCAGCGGCGTGCAATCTATAAAGACTGAATATCTGTGCCTGGCCCAAGAAAAACATACCATAAAAAGAAGAAAAAAAATTGTTAAAAATAATTCCACCACTATGCATTTCGTAAGGTTTAAAATGTATGCCCTTGTTTTTTTCAGTTGACCACTACAATCAGAACGATGATAATAAATAGTAATTTTTAAATATTTAATTCACAATTCATTTTGACATAGAGTAATGCACGCCACTGACTGGTACATACTAAGATACATAAACAGTATGGCAAGCAATCCATTAGCTACGGGGGGGGGGTTTATATAATTCCCTTCCAGATGAAATAAAAAAAATAAGTATTCAGATATATGAAAGAAATTGTTCGATCTAAAATTAAATAAGCAAAATATTTAAAATGTATAATTCTATTTCAGGAAGTGAAATGTGATTTTCTTTTTTTTTGTAATTAATTACTTTTTTAACGTTAAGCTTCAAACCAGTGTAATGCCGTGTTTTATGTCAATATTTTTTTCTGACAATATCAATATAGCGCTTTCCTCTCACACCTTGAAATATGAGTTTTACAAATTGCCTGACAACACTCCGAAAAACGGTCTCAAGGGTCTCGTATATACTCGTATATATGAAATAATAAATTATGATAAAATGACTAGCGGGCCGTAGGTTGATGGCTCCTGATCTGGCACGCGTTCAATTCAATTAACATTGTTTGTTCTAATATCAGTAATTATGATCATTGATTTATCGGTGATGGATCAAATGGGACCCATAATGGACCACGACGAGAAAGAAAGAATGAATTAAATTATAGTTAGACAATAATAATAATTGTCGACGATTCCGAATGACCTCATGCGAAGATGCGAATCAGATTTTTTACTGCCTGCTAAACCCAAGTGTGTTTAACGTGACTAACAATAAATTAGTAGTGCATTCAAACAATTTATTACCTATCTTCATAAGAACCAATCACTTTGTGGTTTGACATCATATTAAATGAAACAAACACCTTTTCATAAAACACGAATACATTTTATTTTTCGCCAACCGCTTCGGTTAGCTCAAGCTTCGTCAGGACAAATATAATAACTAAAGAATAATATAGAGTTATCGGTTATATATAGTTACAGAATACAACAGAGAGAATACAAAAGAGAGAGGAAAGAAAACAAAATATTAGAGGGAGACAACGATATAAAAGCATTATGTGTAAGAAGGAGACAACATTAACATATATTAATAATGATAGATAGTAAATACAACAGTGTAATGGGAATATAATGAAGTCATTAAAGAGAGATAATCCTACAATATTTATACAAAAAAGAGCAGTTATTAATGGAAAATAGACTACTTGATTAATATACTTCATAATTTAAAACAAAAATGAATAAAATATTTCTAAATACGTACTAGATATTTACTAAACCTTTAATAAAAAAATATATCATTCTGTTTGGATGGGTGTTTTGGCCTCAAATTATACTATACATGATTAGCTCCGTCCTGACTCCGCGAGGCGTACGTCACAGACAAGCGCAATAGTTGAACATTAATTCCAAAGCCTGATATTATTATGTTTACAATTGATTTAATTTGCCCGTTTGCACATTCCCAACTAGAAAATAAATAATTAAGTAATTGATAAACTAAAGTTCTTAAAAACTTAAGACAAGATTTTTGTGCATAGCGCAAAGGGTAACAATTATTATTTTTATAAACAATAATTATTAATCTAAAACACTCATCCAAATTGAAAAAACCTTCCGAGCAAAGATAATAATAATTGTAACAATTATAAAAATAATAATTGTTACCCTTTGCGCTATGCACAAAAAATCTTGTCTTAAGTTTTTAAGAACTTTAGTTTATCAATTAATAAATATTTGACAAGTCAAAGCAATTTTCACCAATAAAATGTAGACATAATTTGTCTCGACGCCATCTATTTGAGGGATTTAGCCGTTACAAGCCTCTCTCATATTAATAAAGTTGGTTGTTTACAGGTGAAAATATAATAAAAACAGTAATTATTAAAATGGAACACTAGTATATATTGATTAACTTGGCGGGTTTGCGATAAGCCGACGTAGCTCAACGGTAGAGCATCTAACCGGACATTAGAAGGGTGCGGGTTCGAGTCCTGCCGGCGACATTTATCTTTGCTCGGAAGGTTTTTTCAATTTGGATGAGTGTTTTAGATTAATAATTATTGTTTATAAAAATAATAAATAATTAAGTCGTCGAAAAGGCATACATGAATGTTATCATCAATTTTTTTTTATTAACGCATGTAAGTATGATGTACCATCTTATCATTATTATTAAATACTGGTTTATCATGCTCCAGTGACACATTTGCCCTTTATTGGTTTGTAAAGACCGATTGAGATAGCATAAATGATTATACAATGCAATATTTTTGTGTGTAATATTAACACCGCACACTGTGATGACCGCAATATTGACAGATTAATAATAATATTTGGATCATTTGTATAATGCCGTTTTTGTGAAAAATCACCCCATGTACTTTTTCTTTATAAGGCTTTATCCTACTACTAAGTATTGATAATTTATTATAACTTAAGCCTACGCATTCAGAATTTCTATGTACATATTACAAACTTCCCCTTTTCATGCAATTAAAAAAAATAATGTTATTTTTAAAGATAATCTCTATTCAGATATCTAGTTGAAAAAGTAATCGTATGCAATTCCCTCGATAGAAAAAAAAATTGCAAAATATGCTCAGAAAAATATAAACACCCAAAGTTCTGTTATTTAACGTGTTACAGGTATGAAAAAATCATAGCGTTTTTTTAAATGCTACGTAAGTAGTCTTGAGTTTTTGGCTCTATTATAAATATTTTTTAAACAATCGCTTACGCCCTAAACGTCTTTTTTTATAGCAGCGCGCTCCCTCTCTCTTCCGTATTAACATATATCCTTTTCAAACGATGTTCAGTTTCCGCTCGGTGGGTATTGCTGGGTCTCGAGGCTAACATATTGCATCCACCGGCTCATCGGTCAATAACATAAAACTGTTTGTACACTGGTGATACAGTGACGAGCGTGAGATTCTGCGTAAAAATATATATATTATATATAGGGTCATAATTACCTGGCCGGTCACTTTAGTTTAACACAAATCATTAGGCTTGAAACATGTTGATATTTATTGTTTAATTTTAAATATTTCAATGTCTTCAATTTCTTTGTGGTGCCATTATTAATAAAATTAATAAGAATTATTTTTGAAATTAGAAAAAGTATTAGAATAATCAATTAAATATTATTAATACTAATTTTTTTTAAATACTTGTGTCTTAAATTTATCTTCATATTTGATGCCTATATTTAGAATATTATTGATTTTATTTATATTAAAAATAAACATAATAAATTTGTTTTTATTTCTAATAAAATTTATATTTCATAATTTTAGAAAAATTCTATTATTTTTACATGTTTAATTGATTAATTACCTACTTTCATCACATATTGATAAAAAAAAAAATTATATTTGTAATTTGTCTATTCTTACATTTTTATTTTTTTATGTTAATTATTTGTCTGTACTTTGTTAGTATACTGTGTATCCTGATGTGGGAAGCTTCGCTTCCGAAAGATGTTGATGTTTATATATTAAACAGCAGTGTACACAAAATATTTCTTATTATTAAATCTTAATTAAAGTGGTGCCACAAAGTCATTTTGCAATGATTGAAGAAGTGAATTATTTTTCCTATCAAAAAAGATTAACTATTCAAATCTACAATAACACCGCCCTGTGATGATATTCGTATATCGCTTCGGCAGATAACAATCAAAGAAGATAATAATTCGTCTAATAAAATCGGATTACAATAATAATAAAGGGGCATTCCCGGGGATATTGCTGTGATCATTATTTGTGTGAGGTCCCTCAGACTCTGCTCTCCCGGTGCCTAATGGAAGGCCATTAGACCAGCCATCGGTACATTGCTACACGACTTGGTATTGGGATGCAGGGGCATGTAGATGTGGAGGATCCGCGTCAGGGATGATCAATATAAATACATATTATTTGATATTTGAAGGAGATAATATTAACAAACCTCAATTGAAATATTAACCGTTTTAGTGCTATGCTTATTTTGCAAGTATGTATATAAATTGCTACAGATATTCTGTGTTTTTAAATTTTAAAGAGTACCAACTGCTCCCAACCGTCTGGAGCCAGTGAGTTTATGGCATTCCCAATTGGGGAATGTTGTGAGGCTGAAGGTATTAGGGAGGGGAAGGTGAAGGGGAGAGGAAGGTGGGGAAATACCTGGCTATTCAGATCTGGTCAACAAACACGGCTAAAAGCCATTTAAAGCAACGTTTCAATTCTAAATGGTGGTCTTTCACCAGGGCGATACTGAGAGTATCTTCCACTCTGGAACGTGCCGCAAATATACTACATGTTATTTTTAAATGATTAATTGTGAAACAGCCCAAATTAATTAAACAAAATTTACTTGCGCACGCCAGGATTTGAACCGGCGACCTTCGGATTCGTAGTCGAGAGCCTTACCCTTCGACCATGGAGGCCGTCAAAAGTATGGTATTCAATAAAAATGCAATAACTTGGACAAATAAAGAATGAAATTTTAATTAAATATTATAGTTCTAATTTAAAAAAAACTACACATTTACAACTACAATTTTTTTATTGTATAATATTAATTATATACAGTGGGAACTTATACCCGCTATGCCACTACAAGTTTCTTGTCAGCAGGATTAAAGAATACTAAAATATAAGATTATTTCACTTCACAATTGTTTTTTTGAAAATGAATCCGAAGAGTCACTTTCTATTCGCAATCTTTTATTGCGATGTACAATAATGTCACTTCCGTCGTCACTGTCTTCATTTATGGGAACAAAGGTCTCGTCGTCCATATTGCCGCTGTCATTTGATACATTAAGATCATCCGCAATAGAACTAACTTCCGACATGGTAAAAAATATATATTCACTTTAGGGTGTATTTATTTTAGCAGGATAAACAATAAATACAATTATCAAGACACGCACCAACCGCAATATACCACGCTCAAATTGAATACGTGCTCTCCCGAGGACGACAAAGCACACTGAAAATTGCAGCGTTATAGGTCTGCGTCGCAATTTACGTAACTAAAGCTTACAGTGCGACGGCGCTGAGCCGCACTCTAACTGTTAAACAGTAAAAGACACAGATAATAAAACGTAATCTGGCTTCCAAGAAACTGGGCGTCTTGTATAGGTCTAGCAGATTCTAGTCACCAACTGCTAATCCTGTACAAATCCGAAGTACATCGATCCAAGTCACCTCTGGGTTGGAGCTCCTAAATACTTGATAAACCTGCTTGATTCTGTACAAAGGAGGCCAGTTCGTCTGATTGACAATCCGTTATTAACGGATCGATTGCATTATCTAATGTACAGACGCAATGTAGGTATGCTGAGTCCGTTCTACAGATATTTCAATGAAGCCTGCTCGAAATAGCTAGAAGTGTTGATCCCTTTCGCGCCGGAGCACTTGCTTGAATCGACGGACACAAGCGGAACACCCGTTCCCAGTTGATGCTGGTTTCATGAGAACGGATCGTTTCGCCGACTCGTTTTAGTGTAAATCAGCTCGTATGCTAATCGTTCGAATTTTAGGAAGTGGATCGCCTTAACCTTTTCTTTCTTACAAAATTATTCACGTAATAAATAAAAACCGCTTTTTGCGCTAACATCAAACATTTCTAGACTCCGCTTGCCAAGCGATTTTTATGACTATTACCTATGTTGGTAGTGACATAAGACTTACAGCTTGTAGTAATATTTTTGGCTTCAAACAAATTTACATCCCAGGTTACAATTTTCAGCATACATTAAGATAAAAAAGGTCGATTTCCCTCCGGCAGCATCGGACGCGACCCGTCCAACTACCGGTCGAAGGTCCTAACAACTAGGCAATCGACCCCATCGTGAGTATCTCTTTCTTAATTTATTAATTTGCACCTCCCTCTGATTTTGAACTGGTAACCTATGATCCCAGAGGAAAATTCCGCACAGCTCCTACACGTCGTTTACGTGACACACCCTCCACAGATATTATTTCATCATTGTATTTGATTGATTCAAACATACAGTATACATACCTACATTGCTTTACTCGTTCCAAGCAGGAATCATGTCCCTAATATGGACCAAACATCAATCTCAGGACTTTTGAAACGTCTGACTTTTTTACATTCCTAATAGAACTGGAGCATTTTGGGAAGCGAGTCTAAATTTTGGTAAACTTTCAGATCTAAAATTCCTGTTGCTAAATAGGTAACTAACTAACTAACCATCACGCCTTTTCACAGCAGCGCTAGGCAGATGGACGGATCATCAAACAACTTGATCTTGGCACACACTTCCCGCTTCATTCATATTCATACATCGCCTCATACATTCTCTTCAATTATTCTGACTCAAGTATTTGATCCACTTGGTGCCACGTTTTCCTCGGGCGTCCCCGGCTTCTTCTTACATTCGTATTCGCGTCGTGTATTCTCTTTACACTCATTTCTACATGCCCAAACCATTTAAGCGTCCCTTTCTTAATCTTACTCATTACGCTTACATCAGCCTTGCATTCATTGAGAAACTCATAATTTTTCACACGATCATGGTTTTACTACACATCGCCTCAGAGATCTCACTTCTACAGCATTCAGTCTACTTTCATCCTTCCTCTGCCAGTTCCATGCCTCACTGCCAAACATCAGGGTTAGTATCAGCACTCCATTTTGGACTGTTAGTTGTTTTTTCGATAACATTTTAAAATGTTAAATTAAAATTCAATATGATTTTCATAATACACACATTTGACGACCTCCGTAGCTGACGGGTTAGTTTTTGTGGAACAGAACCCAGTGGTCGTGGGTTAAATGCGAGTTCAAATTCCAGCAAAAATAACACAAAATCGTATGATTTTGTTTCTAATGTTTGATCACTTTGAAATATTATAGATGATTTAATTAAATCCTGCGAAGAGAACACTTTTTTAATGAGTCTTTTAATAAGTCTAGAAAAAGTTTCAGGCCTATGAAAAATGCGTTAAAATCGCCTATCCGATTTTTTTTATTTACATCGGACGTCTTTTGACTTTTTCTATAAGTCTAGGATTAATATTCATTTTTTTTAGAATACATTATTGAATCTTATAAACCTCATTGTAATATATTTTTAATATTTGAAGATTATATTAACAACTCTCAAAATGAAACATGAAACCGAAGAGACACATAAAAAAAAGGTAACGGCAGCAGTTGGGACTCCGGTATATCCGGGACCTGCGTTCTAAACCACTGAACTACTGTTACTCCAATCCGAGGTATGATGCCGATAAGGATGACGGGAATAAGTTATTCTAAAAAATTGAAATAATAAGTAAATTATAATAATTAGTAAACAGTAAAAAAAATACTATCCAACCAGCTTTTTATATATACTAATATATAATTTTTTTAAATTGTTTTAAATAGAAAAGATGAAGATAACATTTAAAATAAATCGGGGTACATATATTAATTTGTAACGATTGCAATTATTTTTACATAGTAAAGACTTCTAGACATTTTAGTATTAGAGTTAACGAACACTTAAGGTGTTTAAATAAAAACGATTATTCTGATTTTGCCAATCGTATTTTAGAAACCAATCATTCTATTGATATAAATAAAGGCATAATTTTTTTACATATGAATACAACTGGTTTACAATTAGACAAATTTGAAATTTTAGAAATCAGGAAATGTGTTAATAGTGAAGTAAGTATAATTAATAATCTTTTTTTTTTTAAATGAAATGTCTTGAATTTATTTTCATATTAATGTTAATAACAAAAATAATTTCTTTATTAGTTTCTAATACAAATTAGTTATTTAATGTTTTATAATATTTTTGTATTAACATGTTTGCTTAATTACTTATCCACTTTAATCAATTTTTGTTTATGTTTATAATTTGTCTATTCTCACATTATTGCGTCCCATGTTTATTATTTGTCTACATTTGACATTATTACTTTTTTAGTATTCTGTACATTCCTGATGAGGAAAGCATCGCTTTCGAAACATATTGATATGTATATACTAGTAAAGTGGTGATTTTTATTAATTTATTAATAATGAAACCACAAAGTGAATACCAATCTTTTAAAGAAATTATAAATAATCATTGAAGAAAATAATATTAACATAACCTAAATGAAACATGAAACCGCAAAAAACAACAGAAAATAAAAACATTTCAGTCGCATCTGTGACTGAAATCTTTTTATTTTCTGTTGTTTTTTCCGGTTTCATGTTTCATTTAGGTTATGTTAATATTATTTTCTCCAATGATTAAATATTACAATGAGGTTTTTAAATCTCAACAAAAATAATTAATAATGAAAATTGAAATCATAAATAAATAAGTGTAAAACAAATAGTGTTTTAATCTACCAAGTAACAATAACCCAATATTATTGACATCGAACGTCAATCTAACAGATGTTTTGCATTATATTTAAGAAGATTGTGTGTTTTACTTCTAGCAGTGTCGCAGTAGTCTCGCGTAGTCTCGCATAGTCTCGCATAGTCTCGCATAGTTCAAAGCTTACCTCCGTGAGAGTATTACAAAAACCCCCGCAATCGGCCTAAAACATACCAACCCGCTTTAAAAAAGTAAAACAATAAATTATAACATATTATCGCGATATACGGCCAAAGACATTGCGCGGAACTGTGGCGTAACGCTGAAAAATACATTACCCACGTCCCGGCCATAAGCTTTCCTCTTTCTGAATAAATCTCCCGACAAAAACACGAATTCCTGGGCTATCGTGCCCCTTGTTTATGGTCCACCTCTCCTTTATACGCGTTCTTCTGTTATCGTGGGTACGGACGACGTCAGATTGACCTATGCGGAACAGAAAATGATCTAGTTTGCTTCATTTTTTTTTTTTTTTAAACTCGATTTTTAATTTTAGTTTATATTAATCTATAATATTATTTTTCTTTCAATGGGAATTTGTACCCGCTAAACTACTGCGAGTAGCTTGTCAGATGGAGGTTCATTCAACAACATTGAATAATGAAAGATTTTTTGTTATAGACATATGAAATACGTAAATTTAAATATGAATACAGTTTTGTTATAGAGATATGAAATACGTAAATTTAAATATGAATACAGTTTTGTTATAGAGATATGAAATACGTAAATTTAAATATGAATACAGTTTTGTTATAGAGATATGAAATATGTTAATTTAAATATGAATACAGTTTTGTTATAGAGATAACAGACTCTCATAAATAATAGCAATTAAATAATATTATCAAAATATCAGCAAGTTTCGCACAAGTTGAGAAATACAAAAGACGGTAGTACAGTTTTGTTGCAGTGAGAATTTTAATATAAAAGTAGCACCAATTTTAAAGATATCCGCAGATGTGAAGGAGACCATCACATTTGTTTAAAAGACAACTTAAGAAAGAACAAAATAGCATCAATGAAGCGGTATCAAGCAGACTATCTAATTGAAGCAGGTATAGGTTGCTCAAGAAGAGTTGAGATGACTGACACATATTTAGGATTGTGTGTGTTGGTGCATATGACTACGCCGTCATTAGCGATGTCCTTGCGAAGCATCTTATTGTCCTACGTACGCCTACTTGTTAATTCAATCAAAAAAGGGACAACAAGTGTTGATTTGATTGTTGAAACGTTGAATTTGAATATTCGAAAAGTTCTTACAGTTTTTCGAATCGGAGCCCTAGGGGCCTGATTCCGATTCTTTTTAAGGATAAGGCATTGTCCTCATCCTTAGGGTTAAAGACATTTTGCTTTACCCGATTAGATGTCAAAGACAACACATTTTAATGGAGTTTGTGGTTTAATTTGATCACTGTGAATCACACATTGTTAACACGTCTAGTTTATTATTATTTTCCTTACGCGTGTGGTTTATTATAATTTTAAGAATTTAAATCAATTTTATCTGACATTTCGAGCTTTTGGCATAGGTACTTTACAAACATTGCTATTTCGCTAATTCGGATCGTTCAATATCAATATTGTACGACAAATAACTAATAATATTTAAAGTCAATACTTACGATATATTCAGTTTTCCTTTTGTTAAAACTACGCAAATGTCGATATTTTTAAAGAATGTCATTCCATAAATGATCCGAGCTTAAATCAAAGAGAACCGGAATCGCAGTTAAGCAAAATTTAAGAATAAGGATAGAGACAATGTCTTGTTCTTAAAAACAGCCAAGGGAATCACACACCCGGTCGCTAAAAAAATAGCATAAGAGTCAACCTAGTGTTAGACAATGTTCCCTAGTGTATTTTATCTCAGTGCTATAATGCTTTATATTTGATATAATATGGGTTATGAGAGTGCCAGCCTCTCCGGGGTGATTTGTTGCTCTCATTGCAACGTGAGAGATAGATTTACAGGGGGAATTGTAGGTTAAGTCGCTAGAGGGAAAGGAAATAAGAAATAAATGTAATAATTACTGAAATAAATCGCAATATGTATTAGCAAAGACTTACCCGAAAATTGATTAATATATTTTTTTAAATCATTGACGATAATAGTAAAGAATTTCAAATGAAATGAATCAGAAAAGACACAGAAAGTAAAAAGGTAACGGTGGCATCTGGGACTCTAATCCAGGACCTATCGGCCTATTCGGGACCAGCGCTCTTATCCATTAAACTAATGCCACCACATTGTTCTGCGTTATTTTTATCGATATCATTTAAGAACTGTTACCACACCTTCAATAAATTCCCATATATTTTTTTCTGCTATCTTTCTATATTGAATGCAAGATTCTGTTCTGCCCGAATATATTTGCAATCTAGATAGTGTCTCGGATATACCCATCCGATTTTATTTACATGGGACATCTATTGACTTGTACAGCGTGAGGTATGGAACTGGAAAAGGAAGGATGAAAGTAGACTGAATGCTGTAGAAATGAGATCTCTGAGAGTAATGTGTGGTAAAACCATTTTTGATTGTTTGAAAAATGTTGAGATCCGTTAAGAATTCAAGGCTGATGTAAGCGTAATGAGTAAGAAAGGGGCGCTTAGATGATGATTTGGGCTTGGAGAGCGAACGAACGAGGAAAGGATTGTAAGGAGAATATATGACCCGAATCTGAATTTAAGAAGAAGCCGGGGACGCCCGAAGAAGACGTGGCACGAAGTGAGACAAATCTTGATTCAGGCCATGTCAGAAGTCGGAATAACTGAAGATAATGTATGAGACGATGTATGAATGTGAATGAAGCAAGAAGTGTATGCCATGATCGAGTTATTTTGCGGTCCGTCCTCTCTGCCTTCCCCTGCTCGGAAACGGCGTGATGGTTAGTTAGTTAGTTTAGTTAATTAGAAATAGATTTGTATAAAACTAGGTGAATTTGAACGTTTGAAGATTTTGAAACGGGTTTTCGGCTTTCAAGGAGTCCAAAATTCGTATTGTTTTTATTTCGATTTAAAACTGACGATGAAATTTACGGTTTTTCTATATGAAAACGAGTTCTTTTTATATGAAAACCAAACAAGATTCTCACTGAAAAACCAGTAGAGCTATTAAGATTTAATTACTAAACCCAGCTAAATCCATTTAAGCAGCATTCCCATTCAACATGGTTGTCTTTTACAAAATAGTTTTTTGGATTATTAATGCATTTAGTACATTTAAGTAGTGGTGTTTCGGAAGCGCGAACTCTTGGCTTAGAAAACTCAAGGAGCCTCCCGCTGCTCTGATATGAAGATCATTAAATAAAACCATTCACAAATTTCTGAAAAATCTTTTCATATTTCTTCCCATCCAAGACTTTTTCTTTATTTTATGTGAGTACCGCACAAGAGTCCCAACTGCTCCCAAAAATCTGGATCCAGTGAGACTATGGCATCCCCAATTGGGGTATGTTGTGAGCCTGAAGATAATAGGAAGAGGAAGGAGATGTGGGAGAGGAACGTGGGGAAACATCCAGCTATACAGATCTGGTCACCAAACACGGCTAAAGCCATTTCAAGCAACATTTCGATTCTGAATGGTGGTCTTTCACCAGGGCCATACTGAAAGTATCTACCACTCTGAAACGTGCCGCAAATATAGTGTATATTATTTTTAATGAATAATTTGTGAAATTGCACAAATTAGTTATGTAAAAAATACTTGCGCAACCCGCGGCCTCCGGATTCGTAGCCGAGGATCGTAGCCACTCAACCACGGAGGCCGTCAAACGTTTGACCGCCAGTTCCCCAAATATTTCCAATCTAGGTATTCCGGACCCCCCGCGGGCTTCTGGGCCCCAGCGCTAGGGGCCCGACCCTAATAACTCATACATATCAGCCCTGGGGGCGCCGCGGGGGCCTAGCCCCGGCGACAGGTCGGGGACTCGCGATATATTGATCTTATCGATTTTATCCCAAAATTAAATTATGACGATCGCTACTGGTTTGCTGCAAAAATCCGGTAGTAATAATAATAATAAACTAAATACATCACGGTATTTCGCAGCAGGGGTGGGTAGATGGGTTGGACGTCACACAACGCTGCCTTGGCGTTGGCATACACCCCTAGTGTTATTTACATTCATACTGGAACTGTTGATATGGCCCATTTGAATTCATATTCAGATCTCGTTCTACCGGTATTTCAATGGAAGATGCTCTAAGCAACTAGCGTAATTGATCCCTTCGCCACCGGTGCACAGTCGAGAAACACGCCAAACGCGCGCTCAACATTTGTATACGGTTGACATTTGCCACATGAGAACGTGTCACTTCTATGACTTATTTCTATGTTCAACAACTCGGCTGTGGAATGATTTGCCGGCCTCTGTGTTTGTTACATTATGGGTTTCTTCAAGATCCAGGTTCGCTTCTTCCTATCCTCTAAAAGACCCTCAACACAGCATCGTCAAAGATGACATAGGCTTTGGAGGATATTATTTCCCTCAATTATATTAAAATAAATAATATATTATTACTGTTTAATAAGTCTTCAGTTTATTGTTTTTTTTTTAAACACAAAAACAAATTAATAAATTAATTCAATTTATTGGAATGACTTACTGAAACTTGTAAACCTCGTTGTGATATTTATTCATTTGAGTAATATTAACGTATTTCTAATGAAGTCATGAATTATACAAAAGAAATGTGGGAATTTAATTGAGGGTATTAATAAAATTGAAGTATGATGTCCATAAAAATGACGACAAATAATTAGGTCTCATTAGCTCAGCGATACAGTGTTGTCCTGAGTTCGATTCTCAAATGCGAAAGTTACCTTTTTGCTTTCTGTATCTTTTTTTATGTTTCATATCTCATTTGATATTTGTTAATATTATTAATAATAATATTTGGATGATTTATATAGCGCCGTTTTTGCAAAAAAATATATAAATATTCGTCAGTTGGCGTTATGACTATAAATTCATTGAATTGGTCAGGGAATTAAGGTTACAAAATAATAATAAATATGGGAATAGGATTATAAAATCCTCAAACATGTTATGGCGGAGGCCAACGCTCAGTTGACAGCCGTACTCGCGTCTGTGCTGTGCCTGTACTGTGCTGTTCTGCTCTGCGCGGTGCTGGTAGATCTGAATAGACCTTCAAGCTCAATTCCCTCAAGGAACTTATAAAAATACAATATTTTATTGTCTCACCAATTAAACATACAATAACAATTTATTCCATTTCATATTACACAATATGTAATAAGAAATACATTTTTTTTAGCATTCTATATATTCCTGATTAAGAAAGCATAGCTTTCGAAACATGCATCTGTGTATATTAATAAGTTATATAATACAAAGCAATTTTTTAAATTCATTTAGTAATAATGACGCCACAAAGTGACCAATCTTTGGAAGAAATTATGAAACACAAACGTCAATAATTAAAATCTAATACATAAATAAATAAATACAATTCAATCCAATCCAATCAATCAATACTGCTGTAACCACCATTACCCACGAAAATACTTTATATCCATTTCACAGAGGTTTGTATTCTGCGTCCGTCTATCTCTACAATGAAAAATAAGAACAGTACGACGTTGGACCCGTTTTAAATTTTTTTTACATGGCCTTGCTGTTTCAGGAATATTGCCTTCCTGCGACGGTATGTACCCTCGCCAACAAACAATTCCTCTCCACATTTAATAGCACTGTGAAATGAGTGGAAGATACTCCATTCATCCAGAGTGGAAGATACTCTCAGTATCGCCTCGGTGAAAGACCACCATTCAGAATTGAAACGTTGCTTGAAATGGCTTTTATAATATATTTTATGTGCGCGCGTAGCGATATAATTTTGTTTCGAATGTCGCTAAAGAAATACGAAACAAAATTTCTTGTTATGTAAAAAACAAAAAAAAATCCGAAGGAAATTCATGAAGTACCATTTTTTGTACTATTGTTATAAAACACATTGATTTTCCAAACTAGCACGATACAACCATTATTTGTATTCTTCTAACAAGTCGGATGGGATATATTTAAAAATAGCTCGCTATTTGTTTAAAATTACAATAAATTACCGTTTATGTCGTACCGCTGAGAGATCCATTGCAACCACTATTTCTATTGCACGCATCGTTTATCGGAAAGAGGGAGAGGTTACAAGTTACAACGGAGCTATCAGCCGTATGAGTTACGCGCGCATTCTCTCACGTTCCAAGGGTACAGTTTCGGCGCCCCCCTGCATGCTGCGCCCTCGGGCCCCGATGAAAATTTGATTACCCGCGAGTGTCTTAAAACCCCTGGAAGATGGCACGCAATCCCGCCTATACAACCCCAGTCACCCACAGGCCCAACGCACTCACCCTCTATTTTATTTCTTTTGCGTTTGGGAGGGGTGTGAACTTATGGGTGTGATTTTGATCCTATAAGTATAAGACAATGGAAAAGCTCCATGTACGAGTATACGTATTCAGTATTCAGGTCTGAGATCAGAATAGTCATTTACTTCCCAACATTC
Source organism: Halesus radiatus (assembly GCA_022606495.2). NCBI lineage: Eukaryota > Metazoa > Arthropoda > Insecta > Trichoptera > Limnephilidae > Halesus > Halesus radiatus. The sequence continues at coordinate 94,616 of JAHDVE020000621.1, forward strand.
ATCTTCCTCATTAATTCACCTAAAATTAGAAGCCAATAGATTGATTTAAGACTGCGCGGCCTATTTCGTACAAAACTTGATTTTGGATTCTAGGCCAAAATACTCACCTAAAACTAATGATACGAGATATATTTTTTTTTCGTCAGAAAGTATAGTAAATATCTAGTACGGATGAGAAGTAATTTATTAAAAAGTTTTACGTCGTCTACTTTGAAAATATAATGAAATATATAATACATATTTTTTTAATTTTTAAATAAGCATTGTGATGGAATTTAAACTAAAGTAAAACGACCAGTTTACGTTGGAACACAAATTTGTCGTAAATAATTTAAAATATTTACGTAATCATATTTACATAGCAAATACGAAAAAAATTTAAAAAAATTCAATCAACCTGCAAATAATTTTCTAATTTGCATGTTTGAAAATTGTTATTTTTTCCATTTCATATACTTCATAATTTAAAACAAAAATAAATAAAATACTTCTTATCCGTACTAGATATTTACTAAACCTTTAATTTAAAACATACATATATATCATTCGGTTTGGATGGGTATGTTGGCCTCAAATCCAAAATTAAGTTATGTATGAAACGTGCAGCGCAGCCGTTCCTCTTAATATGTTTACATAGATTATTTCACGGTCATTCTGATACTACATTATGTTTAAGAAGCTATACCACATTCCACCTGAATACACTCTGAAATAATATTGCCTACTTTAGCCCAGTGTCTACCATATAATAAGATATTTCCTAATGTAGACATTTTTTACGATAATTTGTGTAGTTTAATAAAAATGTCTTGCTATTACTTAAAAATATGTAACAATATTCTGCTAATTATATTATGTATCACTTGCAGTGGCGTGCAGTCCATAAAGCCTGAAAAGCTGCGCCTACCGCCATGAGAAAAACGAACTTTCAAAATATAATAGAAAAACAAAAACATATGCTACAAATTTCTGTTGAAAATATTTTTTTCCCTGAATTTGGTAAATACACTCATTTATTCAATGGGCCACAACAATCAGCAGAAGATAAAAATAAATTTGTCATGTTCAAAAATCTTATACACAATTTTATACCCGAATTCCACGCAGCCTATCTTTGGTCATAGAATAATTTATTTAATATCAACAGTATAAATATACCTTAAACAATAACTGCACGTCACAGTTAACTACAAGCATAAGAATATAGCACAAATTATTTCAAAAAGGTAACTATTAAATGTGGTATTAGGTCGTACAATGACATCAAAGAGTATATAAAGAATAAAAGTTCATGAAGGATATAAAAGTAAAAGATGTGCCTACATATATGAAAAGGTACGATAGTATTGCCTTCTTGTATTTTACCTTCCGTGCAGTTAAATGGATCCGCAACATCTGCGTATCTATTACTAACTTCATGTAATCTAGGTACAAGCGAGTGTTTGTAATGCTCAGTCCTGGTGTTGTTACATTTAAACGGAATTTTGCACCGATAATGCACGCCACTGATCACTTGCGTCCTCTCTTTGTGTCTGGGAGTCTTGTATCATTGAGTGAGTTTTTGTAATTTTTTGTTTTATGTATCCTTTTTCTGAGTATTTATAACTTGATTACTCTCTAAAATGTTTCTATGCTCTTCTTTCATTTCGCAATTGATCTTATTTTTTTATTATTTGTATTCGAATTCGATGAGGGTGGGCCCAATTCACATGTTTCCCCGAGGGCTGGGATAGTATCGTAACGCTCCTGAATAACGTTTGCAATTTATACGTTCCTTGTTAAAACCTAACCTAACCTCGCCCAATTTAACCCTTTCTCACCCAATTTAATTTATTTGGATTAAAAAATATTTAATGTTAGATTGTGTGTAGTATAATTATTTGCAATTTTTTTTGTATATTTAAAAAAACTTAAAGTTTAGGAAATATTCAACGTGATTTTAAAACGACTGTGGCTCTGAGTGGTAAATAATTAATTAGTATGTAAACAAATGAAACATTTTTGTTACATTATAAACTTTTTTTATTTACATATGCATTGAGAAATTTTGGGACGATAAAAACATATATGATATGTACTTTTTATTAGAATTTGATAAAACATACGAAATAACAATAAATACCTTGTGTGTTTTGCGGTAGTAGAGGAGTCTAATCACAGAAATCCAAAAGGCGCGAACATCGGTTTTTGTTTATGATATGAAGTGTTTACGCAGCGCACCCAACCAAACGAAAAAATAGTGTTGCCAGGGAAAAATCACTAAATCATTAAAAAAAGCCGCAAATGAATAGGGTTAGTACTTACTTTGTAAATAATTCTCAAAGTTCGTGTATTTTTTAAATTACTCTGGATGAGAAACGGTTAACTGTGTACGAGTATTCTGCTCTCTGCGACCCTCTCCAGTAATAAAAACAGTGATACAATTTTAAAGCTTTAAACTTCAATCTTTCCAACGTATATTCATCTCGTCGAATCGATATTCAATCAATTTCTTTCATTATCAATTTGAACTGGGTCGCCGGGCAATTTCGGGATTGCCGATGCGATGTTGCTTAAAATACCGAATTGGAACTCCAGTCATGTTTCCACATTACGCCAATCGCTGCACGTAGCAGTCAAATACAAATTACTAATAGTAACAATAATATTTGTGAAATTCTATCACGCTTTTGGACCGCGGCGCATTGGTTTATAGCCTGCGACTAATGGTTCAATTGTGTTTCGGTATTTTATTTTCAGAAAAAAATCGCTATCGATTGGCATAGGAACAAAGCATTTTCAGCGAAAGATAGCCGATTTTAAATATTGATGTACTCTTGTTTTTATATAAGTAATTAATTCTGAGATTAGCAGCGTCATCAACTATCGAAGGTTGAAGGAACAAAAGCACAGTTCAAATACTAATTTAAACCAGTGGCGGTTGTCTCTAAGGTGCATTTGTGCAGTGAACTCCCATAAAAAAGATAAGAAAATCAAACAAACATGTATTGTAATTTTACGACACTTTAAACAGTGCACCATTCAGATTCGGTGCAAAAAAAGTCCACCCGTCCGTATACGATACTGCCCGAGAACGAGTTCGAAATGAATTCAGTGTCTATGGAGCTCTCTGTTCTAAGACTTTTTTATTTATTTTTTTTTATTTGGAAAACCAACAGCTTACAATAATTATTATGTATGGTGAATGTATATTTAAAAAATGAACTAATAATAGGTTTTCACTTAAGAATTTATACTATTCAATTAAAAAAGTTGTATTGTGTGAATGTTATTTATTGATTTTAGGTTTGAAATTATTAGGAGCTGAGTTGAATAAGTCGAACTCACTGTATGAAGTGATAAAAATGTGTGAGGCGCGGTGAATAAAGGTGTTTTGTTTTGAGTTAGTGATGCATTGAGGTAGGTTTAATGTGTGGTTTTGTCTGGTTTGTCTGTTAGGCACTGTCAATTGAATTCGTTCAAATAGTTCATAAATTTTCATTCTCTTGGCGCTTTGGCGGGAAATTGTGCCGAGTGCAATCCTTCGGAATTTACTTTATTTAATGTGACCGTGTGCGTGCGCAGCTGTATAAAATTGGTAACAAAAAAAATTCTGTGATTATCGTATTTTTAAAATAAGTTATGTACTGAAGATGAAATTTTTTTTATAAAAAATATTGTCAGTAAAGTTTCTTACGTAAATTGTGATTTTTGATTTGTCACGAACCGCCACTGCTTGAAATAAGACTGGTAGAAGTCTCTTATAAATGTAATTTTAAAAAATATATGATTACCCCACGATTCCCATCTTCTTGAATCCTTTTTTTTTAAATGTGAATACTGCATAACAGTCCCAACTGCTCCCGTTGTTCCGAGCGAGTGGCAATTGTAGTATATTGTAATCCCTGACGTGTAGTATATTGTAATATTTGAATTTTTAATATTTTTACTATTAAGTTCTGCAAGTATTTTTTATTATTGTGACAGCTGTTTCGATGATCAAAGCTATTTTCAAAGTATCGTTAGGCCGCATTGAGACGACTTATTTATATGATTTTTTAACCCCACCCATTTAAAAAAAAATTATGTTTGAAATGATTTAATAATATTTTCTCAAAAACCGATTTACTTAAAAATTATTTGTGATAATTAGTATTAGGGTACTTATAATTGAAGTCCTTTTTCCTCCCGTTTAACGACGTGAATGAATTAAAATATGTCTAGTAAATTCTTAACCCTATTCAAAATCAAATGGGTGTGGGTACCCCCGCCCCGGGAACCATTCATTGGATAACCAACACCTCTGTCATAGGTAATCAAATGTGGTTCGCTACGTTTGCTGACTTAGCAGAGGTGACCGGGTTCATGGGATGAGGTTTGCCCAGGTCTTTCCTCTCCTCTCCAACCGGACTCTCTCGACCCATCGCCTTGCACCACCGTAGTGGGAAAGATTTTTTTTATACCGCTTGAATACTGCACAAGAGTCCCAACTGCTCCCAACCGTCTGGAGCCAGTGAGACTATGGCATCCTCAATTGGGGAATGTTGTGAGGTTGAAGGTATTGGGGTGGGGAAGGATAAGGGGAAGAGGAAGGTAAGGAAATACCTGGCTATTCAGATCTGGTCACCAAACACGGCTAAAAGCCATTTCAAGCAACTTTTCAATTCTGAATAGTGGTCTTTCACCAGGGCGATACTGAGAGTATCTTCCAGTCTGTATCTTCCACTCTTAGATGAATTCATACGTCCATAACTCCTGGACATACAAACACACCAGATTCCTACACACCCAACATACATGTTTCCTTCCCGAATCTTCTTCTCTTTGCTTTCCTAAAAATACCCTCAACACACCATCCCCAAGGATGGCACCCGTGTGAGGTTAATGTAAAAAAAATTGTATGTTGATTTAAAGATTTACGGCGAATTTTCCTTAAAATAAATAACGAATAACAATTGTTCTTTAGGGTATGAAAAAAAATCACCTACCAGGAGAACAAGAAACGCAGAGGGTGAGCCGTCTCAGCCGGTGCGAGAAAATTTAGATACGAATTCGCTGTATTTACTACCCTTATACCAGAATAAACACACAGCTTTGCTACTGCGTTACACGAAACAAGATAATTTATTAATCACAGCAAGTAGCACAGTGGGAAGAGCTCCTGTTGTATTCCGTGAGGCCGGGTTTTATATCGGCAAGGTGGCAGTTTGAATTGTAAATTCCGCTGATCTGGGTGTTTCCTTCACACTTTACTGGAGTGGAAAGTCAAAATGATATCTTCTTCCTTTTACACTTTGGAAATGTTGAATTTGATTATTCCACTTATTGTGTTTGTATTACTTTGGCCTTTTGCTAATAATATAATATCGCGTCGTGTTTTAGGGTCGATAGAAGTGGATAGAATGCTTTAAGGGTGGAAATGGAGTTCTCTTATTTTCATATGTTTATTTGTTTATTTATAATTAAAAAAAAAAAACATAACGTAAACATTAGTCACTCATCTCACTAGGACAGTCCTGTGTTGAGATGAGCGGCTTTACAATTTTAGTGAAATGATATATTAATAAATTCGAGTAACAAAAAAAGTAACTATTGCATTCAAAATACTCTCTTAACCTTCCAGGTACTAATTAGAACAAACTGTGCTATTTTCATCGAAACCGGTCGAGTAATTTTCCAGAAAATTGAGAACAGACTGACAGACAAACATTCATTTTTACTTATAGAGATTTGAATTACTACCTACTTAATAATATGACGTACCTATTCGTAATAATAATAATTTGATGAGCATGTCTAGACACTTTCAAAACACTCTAGAAATAAAGTTAGGGATTTGCTTACACTTTTGATTGAGTTATTCGTGTTTTCATCTTGTCATAATAAATTTTAATTTAATAGTTTTGATGGAAGCACAAGTAACGCGAATCTATTTAAATTGAATTTGAGGGAGAGGGGGATTATTTATATTTTTTTAAGTACTGATAATATTATTACGCAATACGATAAACATAATGTTGTTAAAATATCGTATTTAAAATTTTTGTGTACAGTGCCAGGGAACATATCTCACTCTTCCTGTGTCAACTGTGGTTAGAGGTGCATAACTGTGAAGATAATCTTCTCTACCCAGTGAGCGGGCTGCTTATTGCTACTGTGAGGGTTTTTTTAAAATTATTTCAACGAAATGTAAACTGTGTTTTATGTACTGATCTTATATTTTGCAATCTTATATTTTAGCCCGCTCACTAGGGTAGTGGAGTGTATAGGTTAATGTTTTTAAAGAGAAAAATATTTTTTGCCTATTTTTTAAAATTGCTTAGACTTTTGCATTTATCAAAATCAAATGATGAAATATTTGAGGCACCGCGATCTGAATTATTGTCGGGCTTCCAACTACTAAATAAAGTGTATTGTGATGTTTTCGTATGCTCGAACTGCTTACCCTGGTGCCTAATTCCGGTTCATTTTAAGGATGCGGCATTGTCCTTATCCTTAGGCTTAAAGACTTTTTGCTTAACTGCGGTTCCTCTCTGATGCCAGCTAACGATATATATATTTTTTAAATATCTGTTTTTATGCGTAGTTTTAACAACAAAGAAACTCAATATTATCCTATGTATTGACTTTAAACATTATTACCGAGTCATTTGTCGCATAACGTTGCTGTTCAATTAACCGAATTTACGAAATTACGACGTTTGTAAAGTACCCAGAACCTAGATAACAGTGATTTCTAATAATTATAATAAACTACACGTGTAACTAACTAACCGTCACGCCGTTTCACAGCAGGGATAGACAGAGAAGACGGATCGCCAAATAACTTGATCTTGCAATACACTTCTAGCTTCATCCACATTCATGCATTTTCTTCTGTTATTCTGACTTTTGACATACTCAAGTATTTGAATCACATGATCGTGTCACGTCTTCCTCGAGTGTCCCTGGCTTCTTCTTCCATTTACATTCGCGTGATATATTCTCCTTACACTCCTTTCTTCGTTCGTTTGCTTTACATGCCCAAACCATCTAAGCGTCCCATAATTGATCTTACTCATTACGCTTACGTCAGCCTTACATTATTTGCGAATCTCGTTTTTTTTTCATACGTTTATCTCATTTCTACAGCATTCATTCAACTTTCATCCTTTCTCTGCCAGTTCCATGCCTCACTGCCATACATTATGGTTGGTATCAGCACTCCATTATGGCTGCTAGCGACACGTGTAAGTAAGTAATAAAAACTATACGTGTTAAGTATGTGTGACGCACCTATAATTTTTAATAATACTGTAATAATTAAACCACATACTCTTAAAAATGTATTGCAGTTAAGTAAAATATCTGTAAACCTAAGGATAATAGCAATACCCTACGCTTAAATAGAACCGGAATAGGCCCTCAGGTAATTCATTTGTTTTTCCTTTAATAATAATAATAATGTTTTGTTATATTCTTTTTAATTACAAAACAATAAATAATTATATCCTCACTGAGATTTCACGTGCTGAGGATTTCATTTACAAAATATAAAAATTACATTTTATTAATTTTTTATACCCGTTAAAAAACTGTAAATAGATATACTTGTAAATGAATTGAAAATCACTTTTTAATGACCACTTTATTAATATATTTAATTTATTAATTATCAACATGTTTCGAGAGCGAAGCTTTCCTCATCAGGAATATACAGAATACTAAAAAAATAATAATGTCAAGTATTGACAAACGATAAATATAGAACACAATAATGTAAGAATAGACAACTTATAAACATGAACAAAAATTGATTAAAGTAGGTAAGTAATTAAACAAAAATGTAAATAAAAAAAAATATTATGAACATTGAATAACTAATTTGCAGTAGAATTTAAAAAAAAATAATAATTTATTATTAATATTAATATGAAAATAAATTCACGAGATAACTATTTAAAAAAATATGTTTGAATAATAATTGTGTTTCATTAACGATTAACGCTTTTTCCAATTTCTTAAATTTCAAATGTGTCTAATTGTAAACGGGTTGTATTTGTTTGTAAAAATTTTAAACCTTTATTTATATCAAAAGAATGATTTGTTTCCAAAATATGGTTTGCAAATTCAGAATAATTATTATTACTTAAACACCTTAACTTCCCTTAACTCTAATATTAAAGTCTATAACTATGTAGAAATAGTTGCAATCGTTACACATTAATTTATACACCCCCGATTTATTTAAATTAATTCATCATTAGTATTTAAACAATTTAGTAATTAAAAACAATATTTTTCTCCGTTGTTTGCTAACATCAGTTATTTGTAGATAAACATAAAAATAGATACCCCCTTCCAGAATTAATAAACTCTTGACAGTTTTCCTTGGAAGTTATATCGTATCTATTCATTAATGGAAGTTGAAAGGGAGAATACATAGAAAAAGCTAATGATTGCTTTTCCTTCTCTATTGGAAAACGATCCGGAATATTCCCATTCGGATTTTCCCGGAATCAAAGAACGTCTGAATATAATAATTTCTATGAATTCCCCAAAAAAAAATCCCTTTGTCTTCTTGATAATTTACTATAGCGCGTGGGTAGACATCATTCATTGTTCGGAAATGCAGAACCAATCTTCCTCAGAAATATCGCATTTTTAACGGTCGGCATCCAAAAATACACACTTTCTAGTTTTCGGTCGCAAGAAATACTACGAATGATTTATCCGTAAATTCTATACGGGTAGTCAGGAATATGTATAAGGTTTCAAAAGACAAAATCCTCATATTATAATCTATTAAATTCTGTGTGAAATTCGTTCTGGAATTTTGGATAAAACGTTCATAATTGCCTTTACTGGTTTTCAAACTGCACCTATTTTCAGACATTTTGGTTTGTATTTCATAGAATTTAGAAGATTACAGATTGGGGATTTTTGTCTTTTCAAACATTATGCATTTTCCTAACTACCTGTATAGAATTTACAGATAATTCGTTTATAGTATTGGTTGAGTAGTTAGCAACCTACAAAGTTTCTAATTTTGAAACTGTCAATTCTTGGTGGAATTTCATATTAAAGCATTTTTTTTTATTAAAAAACCTTTGTTACTTTTCCCTAGTTCATATAACTATAGAAAAAAACTGCTATGAAATTCATCTTAGCAAACAAGACGGAAATCACAGGGAAATAACAAAACCAGAAAGAACCATCTGTTCAAATAAAAGCTGACATGAATGACTTCATTTAATTAAAAAAAAACCATAGATTCAGTAAATAAACACAATGTATTCTGTCTTCCAGAGGGTAATAAACCAACACGAAAGTAGTTTTTAAAAACATAATAGTAAACGGTACCGTCAGCAATAAAACAATTTTCAGGTCATAAATAAAAACAATATTAGAAAGCAGAGGAACTCACTCCCTACATCGATGCTATATATACCATAGATTTAGAATTCATTGTACCAGTCTGACGATGCTCATGATAGGGTGAAACCGGTCCGGTCGAAAACAAATAAGCGGGAAAAAGTTACAAAGGTTTTTTAATCAAAAAAATTCATTTTAACCTACAAAGTGATGTTTAGGCAATTTTTGAGTGCTGGCTAAAGAAAACATAACTTGCATGTGTACTTTATTTTATCTACATCCAGAGTGGTAAAATTGTCAACCTCAACAGAGCAAATAATACGAAAAGATGCTCTAACACGCAATGGAAAGAAACCAAAATAAGAGGGGTCAGGGGACGAGCTAGGCGTGTCTCTAATTTAAGTAAAACAGCGCCTAAGTAAAAAAGGTTCAACTCGTTTACAAAAACCGAAAAATTATTAATAGTATTTAGTTTAACCCTTTTTATAAATATAATTTCTTCAAATGCTTGGTAACTTTGTGGCATCATTATTAATTATATAAATTGAAAATACACTTTGTATATACCACTTTACTTAAAATATATAAATATTTTAAGTAAAGTGGTATATATATAAATATTTTAAGTAAAGTGGTATATACAAAGTGTATTTTCAATTTATATACTTTTTATAAATGTTTGGTAATTTGCTTACCGCATTTATAATCACGCTAAACAAAATCGTACTCAGGGCTGTTATTTCTGACGTCAGTGTTAACCTCATACAACCTGTAAAATCTTGTAACACTCGATACAGGCTTATTCCTAGTAGGCTTAAGAATTGTAACTTAAAACAGTAATTTTTAAGTGCGAAGAATCAGTAAACAATTAAATAAATATTTTAGTATACCAGTATTTTTAGTTTATTTATTGTTTTTTTAACGACTCCATAATCTACGTGGTAAATTGCTTAGCGAAGCTAGTCAGTTAGTACCTACCTCTTTAATCTTTACATATATAGAAAAATTTGAAACATTTCATGGACTGCGATATTGTAAATAACTATTGAATATTTGTAAATCTTAATAAATTTTTTAACCCGGAATAGAATTTTCTTGTTTTTTTGGTAATTTTTAAAAGTACTCCGTCCTACATTCGAAACAAAACGATTTACATCTTTACGTATAAAAATGAATGTTTGTCTGTGTGTCATCGATTTTCTCAAAAATTACTCCACCGTTATCGCTGAAAATGGCACAATTTGTTCTAATTAGTGTCGGGAAGGTTTAGAGAGTAGTTTTAATGAAATCCAATAGGTAAAACTGTTGCTATGACGTTTTAAAATTAACTCTGGTCAGCCACAGATTACATATTCAAAAGAAGAAGGTTTGTTTGTGTAGAATACTTTCACAATGGAAAACACAAGTAGGAACCTATTTAAAAACTTTATTATTTAGATATGTTTCTAAAAAAATAACGTTATTAATGAAATAATTTTTTTAATGAATATTTATTTGTTTCGTTTTTCAGATATGGTAATAGTCGTCACTAGGCATTACTTTCGCTGTCAAATCAATTATGGCACATCAGCTAGTTTAAAATAAATTCTAAACCTTATTTAGCCACTAACCTTCTAATAAATGTAACATGAGAATAAAATAATAACAGTATCGTGTAATGTGCACTGTTTTTAATAGTGGTCCTGTGCGTGTAATATCATATTATCTTTCTAAGCTAAAACTTTATAATACAACGTGTTAATCTGGAGTGACCTGCCAGGTGCAGGTAAGCATGTAATACAGTATACACCCTAGAAAGGAATATGTGTATATCGCCCTTGAGGTGATTTGTCACAAATACGGCGCTATACTCGTACAAATATTATTATTATTATTATTACAAGTTAGTTGACACCGCACTGTCATGGTTAGTAGCGCGGGTACTGATGACGTCAGAACTTGTCCGAAGCGTTCAGATACTTGGCATATTTTATCATTTTTCCTAAACGATATATTAGCTCTACGCAAATAAAAATTCATTCAGAATCGGCGTTTGTTGATCTATATTTTTTTTCTCATTATTCTTCATTGGATTCCTCTGTACAAAATTATTCAATTCTTTAGGACATCCGATGGAAAATTTAAAACGTTCTAATCGTTGAATTATGCATGACCACACATTATATGAACTTGTCAACTATGAAAGCTTTCGCTAACCTGCAGAGACCCTAAACCAGTGGCCGAAGGGCCCTTGGAATTAATTCAGGGATCTGTGATCATTTTTGGTATTCATCAACTGAATGTCTTTTTTTTTTCAACTAATATTGACCAGTTTTGTTCCAATTGCCAAGGGCCAGTTTGGGGGATGTTTTTCGATAAAATATGTTTTAAAGACGTAAAAGAAATAAAGAAGATTGTAAAATTAAGTGTGGAATTTTTATTTTTTATTATAACCAACTAATTAATTAGCACTCCGCTCGGTCTTCGCACACACTCCTTGCTTCATTGACATTCACACATCGTCTCATACATACTCTTCTGTTATTTTGACTCCTGACATGGTGTCTTACCGGCACAGACAAAGGTCCTGGGTGTGATTCCCAGATGCGACTAATACTTTTTATTATTTTCTGTGTCTCTCGGTTTCATGTTTCATTTGAAATTTGTTAATATTATCTTCTTTCTTTTGTTAATATATTCTTCTGCATCTGTTTATGCATAATTAGATAAAGAATAGAAATTAAGATTTGTACAGCGCCCTTGGGGTGATTTTTCACAAAAACAGCGCTATACAAGTAATCCTATTATTATTATTATTATTCTTTAAGGCGATGCAATGAGAAGTAATCCAAAATCGTGTGTTTTCGGTTTGAGTATTTGGTGGCCTAGAAATATCATAGATCATTTAATTAAGTATTGCAAGTAGAACACACCTTGGCCTTTCGTATAACCGCCTTTTATATATATCTATTTTTTGTGGCTTTTCTATAAGCCTAGAAAAAATATAGTATCACACCTAAAAAAAATGTTTAAAGCGCAATATCTCCTACTTACGATCCCTTTTTTCAATATTGTCGTATTTTTTCATTAAGATTTTCATGGCAAATTAAGTTTTTTTAGAATATGACTGTAAAACATTTTAAAATTTATGCCTGAGCATTACAAATTAAAATAAAACACGCGTTTTGGTCAAGTTTTTTTGCGTAAATCAAAACATACAGCCGATGTCACCTCAAGAGCGCTGTATACTGGAAGCGCTGCAGTATCTGGGAAGGGGAAACATTATGCGGAAGGCGTTATTATATTGGACAAAAAGTCTTTCCATACGGCTTTTTTTGCAAAAGTTCACATTTATACAAAGTTGCGCAGAAGGTAAGGAAGACCGTCCTTTTCACGATGGTACTGCGACGGTGAAATCTTTTGCTGAGCTAGTTGGCTAGCATTGTTGTAATAATAACAATTATAATAATTTTGTTATTTTTATATCGCCGTTTTTGTGAAAAGTCACTTTAGGGGCACTGTAAATCATCGATATAGCAAAAAAAATGTTAAGAATCTCTGCCTCAGACCCAAAGGTTCGGATTTTAATCTAACCATCAATAAGTCAGTTCTACTTTACGACATTTTGCCAAGTGGCATTTCTACCATTAAAAGTTTAACCGGGGGTTGAAATAAAATCAGGGTTTATTCCACCCCCACCCTCTCCGGTCCCAGGGGATAACGGCCGCTTTCGTTATAGCGAATTTTCGTTGTAACAACGTTTCGTTATCCCACATTTTCGTTCTCGTTATACCTAGGTTTATTCGTTAACGTTAAGGTTATTTATCCCTTAGGTCCCTGGTGGAATTTCACCCAATTTTATCCCACATTAAAATTATAAGCTCTGGGAAGAGGAAAATGTGAAATTTAATTTCTTTTGGGGATGCTGTTAGGTTTTTGGAAATCTGATTTTGTGTTTGAAGAGAACTTGATCAACAGGTTGTTATTATGAAGACTTTTTGAGACTGTTTTATATTTATTCTTCTAGTTATGATAGACTTTTCGCCCTTCAAAGGAATTCTCGGTTTACAGTACTACTGATTAGTAATGCAGAAGTTTAGATTTTTTCCTCATATCTGTTTTGAAGTTTATTTTATTTGGAAATATAGGTTATGATCTTAACATTAACGTACCTATGTAAAGGCAAAATTTTATCTTAAAATTCGAAGAGGGGTCACTAGGGTCCCCCATAAAATCGCGAAGCAACCGTGAATATTTCTTTCGCCCCTTCCAGTATCGCCGATTCGACCAACAGTCAATTATTAAATAATGTAAAACGGTAAAAGAGATGGTAAGGAAACAATCGTGACTCAAATATGTTATTGTAGCCCTTTTCAGGAAAATACACTTTTAACGATCACACTCGCAGCTCGTTTGGAGCGTGGATTTTTTTTTGCATACGAACGTAAAAGTCTCGCATCGTAGGGGTACTTGAAGAGTAATTTCGTCGGAATTTAATAGATATTATTTGGTTTCTTAAAAATATTAAAATAGTATTTTTTAAGTACACACGATTACCGAATAATTTTTCTAGAACCACCAAAATTATTGAGTATGTGATGTAAAAAAAACAACTTCGATAACGCACAAAACTCTCATTTGGGGTATGTGTATTACCCCCCCTTCGGAACGGGAGTGTTAACATAATCTATAAATAGTGGAGCAGTAAAAGATTAACTACTAAAGTATTACATTTAGTTTATTATTAGTAGGTAGAAGTTAATTTTTCGTATTTTACTTGTGATTAATTGCTCTTTTCTCTTTTATTTCAGGTAAGCATCCGTTCATTAAAGAAGGTGAAAAAAATCAGAAGATGGATTTGTGGTAAGCTTTTTAGAATGCATGATTTATGCATCTTGTTTTTTTTCATACTTACCATTTTACAAGTTCTACTATTACCTATTTTTATCATTATTACTAAGTAGCTGCACGACTGTTCGCTGTTCAGTTAACTAAAATTTTCTGTTTATGTAAAATTACAAAAAGACGAAAAAATCTGTACATTTCTGCATCTAAATCATAGGTTCCTCAACTTTTTTTCACCGTGGATCCTTTGCCGTTATTTTTATTTACCGTGTACCCCCTCCAGCCTGCCTTGTATTAAAATTTTCTAAACTTATTTACTTCAAATGTGGACATAATGCTTCTCACTGTGATAGGTTTTTTTGAAGAGTAAAAAATTGTAAAAAAGAAAAACATGCGTAAATTCTTATTCATACCATTATTGAAAATATAACGTTTATTGGTGTAAGTAAATATTTTGATTTGGAACGAAACAAATCAGAATCTAGTAAAATCTATATAATATATAAAAATGAATGTTTGTCTGTCTGTCCTCTCGAAAATTACCTGACTGATTTCGTTAAAAATAGCACAGTTTGTTCTTATTACTGACGGGGAGGTGTAGAGAGTAATTTAAATGAAATCCAATATGTAAAACATAAATAACATTTTAAAATTAGTATGAAAAACATTGAACCCGCCATGTTATTATTATTGAGGTTAGCCACAGATTACATATTCAAAAGAAGAAGGATAGTTTGGGTACAATATTTGCGCAATGGAAAACACAAGTAGGTATCTACTTGAGAACTTTATTATTTAGATGTATTTTGAAAAAATAAATGTTAGACTTGATATAAAATTTTCTAATCTTTTTTTATTTATTTGGAGATAGTTACTTTCGCTGTCAAATCAATGATGGCACCCAAACGATAAAGTATATAGATACACGGTAAGAATCAACAACTCCATAACTTTATTCCAAAATAATTTTTAAAAAGTATTAATGTATCAAATGACAGCGGCACTACGGACAACGAGACCTTTATTCCCATAAATGAATGTGTGCAGCAAAGCAAATGAGATAAGGCGATCCAATCTCATGTGCGTTCGTTGTAAATAGGGACTACATGGACCACGGGAAAACACAATTGCGAAGTGAATATTTTTGTGTAGTTGTAAATGTGTAGTTTTTTATTTTATTATAACTATAATATTCGTAAAATTTCATTATTTACTTGTATATTTAAAAAAAAAGTTATTGCATTTTTATCGAATACCATACTTTTTTTATTTAAAAACACAGAATATCTTAAGCAATTTATATACGAGTGCATACTTGCAAAATAAGCATAGCACTAAAACGGTTAAAAGACAACAAGAGAGAACAAAATAACACATAAGGTTACTTCCCATAAGCCAACACTTTAATATCAACGAGATATAATACGTAAATACCACACATTCTTCTCAATGACGCACCCCTCATTCAGTCTCCATTCTTCCTTACTTCTTCTCAAAAACACACCCACACAACACCCTATACATGTTATACATTATTATTAGTGTGTTGTTTGTACACTCTTATTCGTGTAAGAAGGCCATTAATGTCCATGTCTTATGGGCAGACACCCAGTCTAAATATCTTCCCTCCCGTCAGCTCCTCTTCTTTCCCCTCTTCTACAATCTCCTCCTTCTTCTCTTTCTCATTTTTGTTCTTCCCCTTTCCCTCCTCTTCTTCTTGAATGTTTAAGATTTGAAGTGATTTATAGCGGGCATGTTCGGCGATTCTTTATGCGAGCTTCACACGAGGCAATATTATTGCTGGATACTCTGCTCGCGACCCGGAGCGTGTGGAATTCAAAAAAAGGATACAAATTATCAAGGTTTATCTACTGCATCGTGTGACGAGGTTTCTGTAATTTTTAATGTGGTCATTCGGTGATTTTATTGCGCTGAATTGATCGAACCTGTTTTAATCACTATCCTTCGTTCAAATTTTTTTTTTTCGATCCGAGGAGCTGACGTCAGAATTAATAGACTTGCCCTAAGTACGATTTCGACGGCTGGAGGCAAATATTACGTGACATCCATTTTGGCACCAATATTTCACCCGATTTTGACTGCGGGGGGCAGATAACAAAACATTTATAAAAAGGGTCAAACTAAATGTGCGGTTTTTTTAAACAAGCCGAACCCTTTTACTTATTTGCTGTTTTTTTAAATTGGCAGTACGCCTAGATCGCCTATTTGATTTTGGTTTCTTCCCCTTACGTGTTAGGGCATCTGTATGTATTATTTGCTCTGTGATTCGAGGGAACCTGATTTTCACCTATACATAATATAATCAAAGGGACATATGGCTTGGAAGCGTGCCGACCTACTACCGAACTGCAAGAACTATTAAAGAACTATTAGGGTAGGCAGAAACAAAGGCAGAGCGCTATTGTACGTAGATGCGATTTGTTCTCTCTCTCTCTCTCTCTGACTCTCTCAGTTCCCTTAAAAATCTTATTTCTATCCTGATGATCTCTCTGTATGCCTTATTTAAGTCATGATAGCCTTCATACAAAGCTTTGAAAAAACTGTACCTCCAATTTGGATTCCTGGATATGTTGGCATCGTGGGTAACGATTTTGCGGATTCTTTGGTAAAACAAAGAGCATCCAACCCTATCGTTACCTTCATAAACCACATCCCTTATCAGACATTTTTTCCACCCCCAAAGAGATATCCACCAATGTTTGGGCAGAGTATTGGCACATTGCTAGTCACCTGACGGCCTCCATGATCGAGGGTTAAAGCTCTTGATACGAATCCAAAGGTCGCGGGTTCAAATCCCGACGTGCGCAAGTAAATTTTATTTTATTAATTTCTGCTGTTTTACAATTAATTTATTTAAAAATAATATATAGTATATTTGCGCACGTTCCAGATTGGAAGATACTCTCATTATCGCCCTGGTGAAAGACCACCATTCAGAATTGAAACGTCGCTTGAAGTGGCTTTTAGTCGTGTTTGGTGACCAGATCTGAATAACCAGGTATTTTCCCACATTCCTCTTCCCCTTCTCCTTCCCCTCCCCAATTCCTTCAGCCTCGCAACATTCCCCAATTGGGGATGCCATAGTCTCACTGGCTCCAGACGTTTGGGATCAATTAGAACTATTGGGAACTAAGGGAGCCTACTATGCCATGATTCTAAGGGCTATCCCATCTAAACCGTAGTTTCAACAATTTCACAATTTTTCCATAAAATACATTTTATCTCTTATTCAAATGGAAGTTGGACATTGCTCCATTTCCTCTCATATGTTTAACATCTACACGCTTGTCTCCCCAGATTGTACTTTCTATGATCTATAAGTGTGAACATTAGATCATGTATTTTTTGGATGTCCCTTTATAAACAAATATCCTCTCTTCTATCGGGATTATCTAAAATTGCCTACCCTTCGTTCAACATTTGATCTATTCTAAGTATTAAATCGACACCAATCTTCCATATTGTGTCCCGTTTGTCACGTTCTTGTGTTCAACGATTGGCTGGCCTCTATGTTTTCTCCCTCCTACAAAATGGATATCTCATGACTCATGTTCAGTACTTTCTCTCCTCAAAACAACCCTCCACACAGTGTACCCTCAAAGAGGACATAGGGCCTATGAAGAAGAACAAGTCCTAAGTGGATAATTATTTCAAACAATCATAATTTTGATAAAAATACGGGGATCAATATTCTCCACACTGATAGTAAAGGTAAACGCTTAGATAATTTAGAAGCCTTAGAAATTAAGAAATCCCTTAATAATAATTAGTCTATTACTAACAATAAAAAAACCTGTCTTACAGCCCCATTTTAAATAGATTTCCTTTCACCCCTCCCTTAATCTCTTTCTCTTCCCCCACTCTTTACTAATCCCTAGTCATGCCCCAACCCCCACTGTGGCACTTATTATGTATGTTCTGCCATCATTTTGTAATATTGTTTAGTATATACTTTGCCCTGACGATGGAACGGTTGTTCCGAAACCGGTAGGCGTAAAAAATAAGTGTGTTTAAAACAAAGTTAGATTGTTTCGTTTGATGAGGATAATTATTAATTCATAAATTACAATGCCCCGGCATTGCGCGGGAAACAAAACCACGGTACACCAGAACAGTAATAACACCGAATGACCCACAAAACAATATTGAAAACGCCACGGCAAAGGAATGCCGTCCGGCGATAAAACAAAACACAGCCGATTCCCAACCACAAAAACAAAAGAAGTTCGGCACTATAAATCTAACTGGCCCCGTCGCATTACCGCGATACTACGTCTCCAATGAGCTTTAAAAGGCTAATTTGCATTATCCGGAGATGTATGATTTACGACGCTGGGAGGCCGTATCTTATGCACGGCAACTGTGGCCAGATACAGATTTAGAGGTAGACACGTATTGGGTGGCAAGCGAAACAGGTACTTAAGGTTGTTGGACAAGTGGAACCATTTGAATTTTGCAAATAAGTCATTCCATTTATTTTTTTTAATTGATATTATAATAATAATAATAATTATAAACATTTTAACAAACTTAAAATTATCTCAATAAAACAATTATACTGTAAAACAATACTACTTTACAATCATAAATACAAAAAAAACACACACACACAAGAAATAACAACAATCACACGAAACACCAGATTTCAGAGTCAAAAACACATACAACAAGGTTTGAACACAACATTTGAACAAAAAAACTTATTATAATATGGTACTAAACTCTACAATAAAATACCACTTTCCTTTAAAAATCACAAAAACCATAATAAATTTAATAATAAAACACTGGATACGTTACATAGGTAGATCTGAAATAGAAACTATATTAACACCAAATACCGACTAACACCGAAACCACTCACCTGCACTTAAAACACCTCACCTTACAATTATTTTTATTTTTTGCATCAATTTAATATAATGTAAATTAATATTTTGTAAATGAAATCCTGAGCACGGGAAATCCCAGTGAGGATATCGTCATTTATTATTTTGTTATAAAAAAAGAAGATAATAAATCATTATTATTATCATATATTTGTCAATAAGTTGTTTTTCTGCCTATTTTATTTAACATATTATATAGTTTTAGTAAATTGAAATTAAATTAAATTTATTTGTAAATTAAAGAAGCGAAGCTAGCAGTCCACAATGGAGTGCTGATACCAACCCTGATGTATGGCAGTGAGGCATGGAATTGGCAGAAGAAGGAATGAAAGTAGACTGAATGCTCAGAAATGAGATCTCTGAGACGAATGTGTGGTAAAACCATGTATGATCGTGTGAAAAATATTGAAATTCGTAAAGAATGCAAGGCTGATGTAAGCGTAATGAGTAAGATTAAGAAAGGGACGCTTAGATGGTTTGGGCATGTGGAGCGAATGAACGAAGAAAGGAGTGTAAGAAGAATGTATGACGCGAATGTGAATGGAAGAAGAAGCTGAGGACGTCCGAGGAAGACATGGCATGATCAAGTGAATCAAATACTTGAGTCGGGCCATTTCAGAAGTCGGAATAATAGAAGAGAATGTATGAGACGATGTATGAATGTGAATGAAGCAAGAGGTGGTATGCCAAGATCGAGTTGTTTGGCGGTCCGTCCTCTCTGCCTACCCCTGCGGGGAAACGGCGTGATGGTTAGTTAGTTAGTTTTTAGTAAATTGATAAATGTCACTGCTCAGCTATACATTCCAGAGCCCGGAGTGCAGCTGCTTTTCAGCGGTGCAAGTTTTAAATATACGTAAAATTTCAACACTTAAATAAAATTAAAATAAATATTAATTTAATATATATATATTTCTATATATATATATATATATATATAACGCTGGTCTTTCACCAAAATGATTCTGAAAGAAGTACAAATATATTCTATAGGTAGGTATATATATATAACGTTGGTCTTTCACCTACCTACAGAATATATTTGTACTTCTTTCAGAATCATTCTGGTGAAAGACCAACATTATATGGATACATTTTTTTATTTATTTAATGTAAATCAATTGTAATAATGTTATTATTAAGTTCTGCCAGTTTTCAAACTGAAAATGGCCTTGAACGCCGAAATAGCCGAAACAAAAATCAAAACTAAAATACTTGCAGAACTTAATAATAACATTATTAAATTTGATTTACAATAAATTTAAAAAAAATAATTAATGGTTTTCTAAGATTTAAACACAAAAACAGTTAAAACCGCTTCATGCTTGGATTTTTTTTCACAAAAATAGAAATAAAAACATCAGGTTATTTTATTTTTTTTGTTTAAAGAGTTTATATAATTTAAAAGTTGTCCAGTTAAAAAAAAGCAAATACAAAACAAAACAGAAGCAATAAAAAATGTAAAAAAAAAACTTAACGTAATATAAGAAAAAAAACTTATCTAACAATAACAATAAAAAAATTTTTTTAAAAAAAATAAAATAATATAACTATGATTGGTTAAAGCAGAAGAAACGATTTGGTGAGCTCAGTTCGTTTGTTTATATTATGTAACGCAAACAAGTCGAAACACACGAGCAGTGCTCGGGTTGGCGCGATACGATAATGCGCCGCCTGCGAACACTACTCGTTCAAAAGCATGAAGTGGTTTTATAAAAAAAGGTATATTTGTCTATAATGTGTTTGAAATAACGCATATAAATAAATAAATCTAAGTGCCTTCCTATGGGTCCGAAGCCAAGGAGCGTATCGCTCTGCTACACAGACAATTTTTAACTATTGTTTCAAGTAATTTCCTGAATTTTTTGGCGTCATTGAGGTGACATTCAACAAAATTGAATGGACAATTTTTTTTTTTGCTATTGTATTTAATAAAATTGTGCTGCTATTGTTTCGCCATCCTCTACTTGGCATCACTTCTCCGCAGTAATGTATGGCTTCATTGTGCCCGCGTGTCCCCGATAGATCGCCCGCCGATAGTTCGCTTTACCGTTAAAAGGCCGGAGAATCGATCTCAAGGCGGATAATCGGAAAGTGAGAACGCGGTGCCCAATACCCAGTACAGTCACAACTACATTCATAATGCGGTGTTAACGGATATGTTGAAAAATGATGAATTAATAATAATATAAAAATATTTAACAAATATTTTCATGATAATATTTAAAATTTAAAAAATGTTTTCTTGATAATATTGAAAATTTAAATATGGTTTCAATGATATTCTACAAAATTTAAATAATGTTTTCATGATAATATTTCAAATTAAAAAATAAATAAATTGTTAACAAAACGTTTACATATGTCATTGAAACAATATCAAATATTCTTTCAATAACATGATTTTTTTTTAATAATAAAGTTAAAACATAAATAAAGCTTGCCATAGTCTTTCCTATTAAAGGTTCCTGTTCTAATAGTGTCTAGAGACGACCGTTTTCACCCCGAAAGGTTCGACCGTCCGACCGTCCTCTTCTTAATGGTCAGCACCCAAAAATACGCGCTTTGCTAACTTGAGAAATACCACGATTGATTTAACTGCTAAATCTATACGGGTAATTAGGAAAATGTATAAGGTTTAAAGAGACAATAATCCACAAACTGTAATCTTTGAAATTCTGTATGAAATACGTATTGAAATTTTAGATAAAATGTTATTGTAATATTGCTTTCACTGGTTTTCAGACATTTTTATCTGTATTTCTTAGAATTTAACTATTACGGTTTGAGGATTCTTGTCTTTTGAAACCTTATTTTTTTCTTAATACCCTTACAGAATTTACCGATAAATCATCTGTTGTATTGGTTGAGTTAACAACGTGCAAACTGATGTTTATGCCCATTTTTGAGTGCTGACCCTTAATTCATCTTCTTTAATTTCTTTAAGCCAAGCTTTCATTTATTTTTTAATTAATTTTCCCTGACTGTTTTCTGTTTTGCTTTTCGAAGTTTTTGGAAAAGTCAGACAGTAAAAGTAACGTCGATGTTTAGAATGAGAGATTAAGTCACTAACCAGCTGAATATGCACTTGTACAGTTTTTGCAGATGCGGTCTATCAACATAGGAAATTCATTGCCAGTCTCTTTTCATGCAAAATATTCTTCCCCCACCGAAAAATATTTCACAATTTACAAGTAACCCCCTTAGTTCCATGATAAATCAACTCATGTTTGAATCTGTACACTACCCCGAAAATCTAATTTAACCTAACCTAATAAATGTATTTATATGTATTTTAATAAAAAATAAAAAAAATAAAATGATTTGTTAGGATAGTTTTTTGGGGGGTTTTCAGCAGAGAAGAGAATCAACAAAGGTGATTTAACAGATGAGGGGTAGAAAGTAAATTTAGCAGGGTGAGGGGTAAGTCTGGAGGCATGTCCCTTTCA